>CM022759.1:28466286-28531286 GCA_012411365.1 Ameiurus melas
CATTTTAAAGCTAATCAAGGCCGTATTCTTACATGAAGGAATTTCAGACATCATATAGTTCACGTTTGACTTTCAGATCAAAATAATTTTTTTTTAGACATTCTGCTATTCTTGATTCTGTACAAACGGCATCTTTCAATCTGACTGTGTGATAACACGCAACTATTTTATCCGTGTAATTTGCGTTACATTATTATCATGCTGATTTATGTAGCGGTTTCTGTAGAGCAAACGTGTGAAGGTTTAAACACAGAGGCCGTAAGCGTCCGCTACTTGTTAGCGACATTAGCCATGTAGCACCAGCGCAAAACACGAACGTCATTTTATCGTTCCCTTTGAGTAAACAGAGTACGGTGGTAATAATAACAACAACAACAATAATTCCTTGACTTATAATACCCTCTTTGATTTTGAACCGTTGCTAAATGAGAAATGAAGAAAAACAAATAAAGCATGGAATAAATGATAAATTAATGAAAGTACAAAGATCACAAACAAAAGGTGAATAATAAACTTAAAATATTCATTTTAAAATCAGAAAATGTTTACCGTATGTGCGTTTCAAAACTACTGCTCAAAAGCGTAGCAGATATGTAATAAATAAAACTGAAATATTCAGTGTGTACAGCCAGGGTGGTGTTATTTTTTTTACCCGATCGAGCTCGAGTGTAAACTTCTGATCCCACGACTGATTACTGACGGGTTTCCAGCTCGTCTGTCCCACTACGGTGTTATCGAGCTTCAACACAGCGCTGATCTCATCTGTTACACACACACACACCACACACACACACACACACACACACTCTTTTACAGACGGCAAAAACAAACCACACTCACCCCCTCTGAGTTACAATGACTACGTGGACTTTGCTAAAAAGGGAATTACGAAACAAGAAACACTAACAGATACAATGCCTAATATTATCATGGGAAATATTTTTTGTTAAAATGTTTAATAAACATTACATAAGCTATAATAAATGTTCCGTATCAGTAAAGTGAAATTATTGGGATATGTAGGGGATAAAACCCTGTGTGTGGGTTCATCAACGGGGTGAAGTGATGAAGTTAATCACATTCCAATAACACTACGTGGTGAAGTGATTTAGTCCCCTTATAACGCAGCGACTTGCCGAGGATTACAATGTTTATTTATTAAAACGACATGAATACGTTTGATCTGTTTATATTTACATTAAACGCTATGGAACGTCTGTGAAGCAAGTCAGTTTTTAAATCTCTTAAAAATGATCACCGACGCGTCCCTGTGAACGAGCCGTTACTATAGAAACCATAACGCATCAGAGCGAGCGTTAATATAAACCAGCTGCTGCTCTAGAAAACTAATCAACACCTTCTGCTACCAATCGCCAACCAGAATGCAGCAGCGCCGAGGTACGACATATCTATTGCTATAGCGTGTTGATAATAATCCAGAGCATTACAGTAAGGGATATAAACCGCTCAGGAGTTTGATGCGGTGAGGAAAATGCGGTCACTGAACTGGAGAGCTCGTCGGTTTTGGAGAGGCTGCGGCTGCGACTGTGGCGGCTCATGAAGGACGACCGCGTGTCGCTGGGACTCCAGCTGGGCAGAGACGCCGTCACGGCCTTCGAGCGACCCGGAACGTTCTCCAGCAGATCCTGACATCCCATCAGCCGCACATCTAACGTTCCTGTAGGGGGAAATAACCACGATGGGTCACTTTCATCATCATCATCATCATCATCATCATCATAATACCATCCATTGTTGATTAATTTTCTAGAACAGCAGCTCTGCCAGTAGCGCCGCTGCAAATCACAGGTTTACAATACGTTATCATTTCTATAGCAACAGTTATAAAATTCACAGGGAGGGTGCTGCAAAGCCCACGCTCCACATGAACTGATTAAAAAGTTTCATCATTTTTTTGATGATGTGTAATCGTTGACTTGGGGAAGTTTTGTTTTTTTGTAACAATTATGGAAGGAGTCTCCAGTGTAAGAGTAAGACTTCGTGAGAACAGGAACTTTCTCACAACATTAAATGCAACTAGAAATGGTTCAAAAGTCTGATGCGCAAGTGTAGCGTTATCCAAAGTGCAACATGTAGTCACACATTCGTCTCGAAAAGACACCGTGTCTACCAGTTTCTGTTAGCAGATAAAAACTGTTTCTTGACTGTTCAAAACCCCCAATGTCTGATCCGCTAAAAATATTATCGTGAAGCAGACGTACGCCAGATGAAGTAGGTTCACAAATGCACGTTTATGAAGGTCTGTCTGCGCAGATATCTGTTTCTCTCATGTCTCTCCTGTAACTCCGACCGGCTCGCTAGAAAATCCTTGATACCTATGCAGTTTGTATTTGTGATTCGTAGCTAAACCGTTACAAGACAAGCTAGCATGCAATTGCCTCATCTCTCAGTCTTTTCAAAATCTTAACTGGCCAGTCGGAGCAGGTTGAAGTTCCTGAGCCATCTGATAGCGTCGCTTCACCTGCAAAGAAGCAGAAATATCCTCCATTTAGACCCAAATGGGGTCTAAATGGACCAGCTTATCCGGGAAACTATCATTCCCGGACACGGTGGCCGGCACCGAAATCTCTTAGCGGAAACTCTGGTTTGAACATGAATATTTCCTTAAATAGCACAATAGGAATCCCTTCAATGGCAAATTTAGGCCACGCCCCCTACATCAGTCTCAACACTTCAACAAAGCTGAGACGCTGAACTTTACCACTGCTTTAGTCTTGTAGCTCCACTGAGCATGTCTCCGGTGAGACACTAGGTCGCGGGTAAAGAGGACGTTGTTGGCGTCCGAACTTCCCCTTTAACCACATGTGCTCGTGTGTGTGTGTGTGTGTCTCACCGGTGAGAGCAGCGGGTTTGGCCAGCGTGCTGTACGGCGACGGTGTGTGTGTGGAGACGAGGCTGTGTCTGGGGCTCAGAGCAGCCGAGCTCATGAACACCAGCTCCTCCATGATCACACTGCTCTTGGGATGCTGAGGGGGAAGTTCACTCAGACGCTGCTCTAATGACAACTTCAGCAGGTCCAACTTCTGACTCGACTCGTTAAAGCGAGCCTGGGCCTGTGTGCCACACACACACACACACATCTCAGACTCATTAATTCATTATCTCAGACTAATCCTATACTTTTCTGAAAGCAGACCATTATCAAAAAACAAACAAACAAACAAGGAAAGTAAGTAAATAAGTAAGAAAAAATGAACAAAACTATAAGCGAATAAATAAACATTGTAATAATAGTTCAAGTAGCAAATAGCGTAAGAAGTAAGTGAACAAGAAAATAAATAAACAAATAATAATATAAAAACAAGGTAATAATTAAATAAATACTGTAATAATTTATGCAACATTTTAAGAAATAAACAAACAGCATAATATGTTAGTAATTCAATAAAATGCAACACACAAATAATGCAATAAATTAACAAGCATAAAATAACTAAATAAAAAGGTTTATGTGCACACAGCCTGGGCATGACTCTGTAGATACACACGGATT
Organism: Ameiurus melas; assembly: GCA_012411365.1. Classification (NCBI taxonomy): domain Eukaryota; kingdom Metazoa; phylum Chordata; class Actinopteri; order Siluriformes; family Ictaluridae; genus Ameiurus; species Ameiurus melas. The sequence goes on from CM022759.1 coordinate 28,469,801, forward strand.
TTCTTTCTTTTTTTATTATTTGCGATAAAAACAAAACGAAGTACGAATATAATGCATATTTAAATATTAAATAAATAAATAAATAAAAACACCGCAACTCATCATTTCCGGTAAACTCAATTTACTTTACTGACTAGAATGTAACGAGACTGGGGCGCTTTACTGACTTTTTAAGTTTGTACTTTTTAACTTTTAAACTTTGCGGAGACAACAGGACAACGGACTTGGCCGAGATGTCGGAACTCCTGTTACGTAGCGCAAAAAACTATACGCTAAGATCTCTTGCGTGGGGAACGTTCCTCACAATACTAAACACCGAGCACCTCTAAATCTCAAATTATAACACAAGTATATAAGTGTGCTCTGATTCCCTCTATGCGTGTGCGTGCATGTGTGTGTGTGTACGTGTGTGATATCCGTGCCTCTGAGTGAGTCTTTTTCTCAGCCAGTTTGCCCGAGCCGAGTAGCTTCATGACGTTCTTCGCTCCCTCGGCCACAGCATGCTCAATGCGAGCGTGATGACACAGTTCCTCCACCCGCAGGTCCAGAGGGCTGATAATGGGCTTCTCTGGAACACACACACACACACACACACAATCAATTACCACTGGATTTGTTAATCGACCCTGAATTTGTTAATGAAGCCGTAAAGTATCTAGAGTTCAGCTAGCCAGATAAACACTTCTTCTTCCTCTTCTTCTTCTGATGATGATGTATAAATGTCCTAAGGCAGTAGACAGAAACACAGCTACAGGAATCAGACGTGACGGTGTTAAACGCAGTGACGTTACCGATGAGGTGCTGAGTGTCGAAGCTGAGCTCGTGACTCTGGCTGGCTTTCAGAATCTGCATCCTGATGAACTCGATCTTCATCTTACTGTCCTGAAGCATCTGCTGTGCGGCGGCCAGGAGCTTCCGATCCTACACACAAACACACACACACACACACACACAAATACAGAAATAAATGGCAAATGCATGGGCGATAAAGAACGTTCTGGCATCATGGTTTTCAGCACATCATTGCACCTGCTTACGGTTTCATACTTTCAAATCCCATGCCAATAAATGCCAAAAAAACCTAGTTCCATAAAACATGTACTACATGAAGGTCAGGAGAAGCGACTAACATGACCACATGACCTTTCAATGATTAACCTGATTAGTTAAAATGACTGATTAGTTTATGGCTATAAATAAGACAGTTGGTGTAGTGGAATTCTAATTAGACAGAATCAGAATTCATGTTTCATGCAATTTTAAGTAAAAATTCACAGAAATCTGGATTAGATATATAAATAAATAACTGATGCATGAAAGGGTTAAACACGCCAGGTTCAGGTCTAGAGCAGACACGGTACGTAAAATCTCGAGAACGATTCTATAACAGTCTCTGGAAAAAAAAAACCCTCCCGATTCTGACTGGACATCTGAGCCGCCTTCAGCTAAACATACATACACATGGTGGATATAAAAAGTCTACACACCCCTGTTAAAATGACGTGTTCTTGTGATTGTATAAAAATGAAAGCGAGATAAATCACACCAGAACCCACCCCCCTCCCTCGCCCCACACCTTTAATATGATATGATAACAGCAACCAACAGAAAAACAACTAGAAATCTTTTAGAGAGAAAAACAAGAGTGCATAAATATGTACACCCCTTAACTAAGCACCTTGTAATACAGAACTCAGAGCGTTTGGGTAAGAACCCACACAGTTAACACGTCTTGATACAGCGATTCCTGGACTGTGACATAACAACGTTACTATTATACACACTTTCTGTTTCTGTCTCTGCAGGTCTATCACAACAGGATCTTCATCGTATATGACATGGAGAACACACGTGAGCGGGCAGACTGTTATTCAGATATTACCATCTTGTTACAGTGTGACAAGTAAAACTGGCTTAAACCTTGTAACTGGCAACCCTGATGTGTGTGTGTGTGTGTGTGTGTGTACCAACATGAAGATTCACAAATCCATCAGGTTTATCATTAAGCAGAAGACAACACATTGTTCCAGGGCGACCCAAACTGCAAAAAACACCCACACACCAACCGCTCGAGGAGGAGTGAACTACATTCCACCCAGATTCCTCAGGCTGTGTGTGTGTGTGTGTGTGTGTGTGTGTGTGTGTGTGTGTGTGTGTGTGGGGAAAGGCTTCTGTTTATCAGTAACTTCCTGCCTGACATCATCCTCTATTTGAGGCAGTGTTATTATCCCGAGTGATGTAACTATTAGAAGTTTTCTATCCTAGTGGGTCAGTGTGAGTGTACTTATCCTGGGTGGGAAGACTCATATCGGAATTCCGTCTCCATGACAATATCAGCGATACTGACCCATCATGGTGTGTGTGTGTGTTATATAGAACCAGGCAGGTAGTTCCAGAAAACAGTGATGGGAATTCCACCTATATTTAGTGATTGAGATCGGATTGGACCGTATCAGCAACGGATCTTTTGGCTCCACAGCGGCTCCTTAATTCTCTTTCTCCAAATTTCCCGCTCTTTGCCTGTTTAGCATTGCGATGAGTATTGAACTCAGTCTTGCGTTCCTCTCTGATGAATGAAACAGCATTACTCCTAGCCGTGTATTCGCAATAAAATCTATCGGAGTGGAAGAATACAGTAAGCGCTGTGAATTCCAGACTGATTATATTATTGCTTTTCACGGACGTTCCACATTAAATCAACGACAAAAAGCTTTTAATAATGTGTCGTTCTTTAACGAATAAGAAAACTGTAACGTAAGAGGTATAAAACACTTCAGGACATGACGCTATAGGACAATACACAACAGTAACAGTAACTAAGAAGCAAGAAGCTCACTGTTCGTTGTTTCTTTCCAATTTTTCCTCTGTCCATCTTTCTTTCTTTTCTATCATTCTTTCTGTCTTGGTTCCAATCTTTCTACCTTTCCTTCTTTCTTTCTTTCATTTATTCTGTCTTTCCACTTTCAGTCTCACTCTCATTCTTTCCACCTTTCTTTCCGTCTTTCCATCCTTCTTCCTGTCTCACCCTCATTCTTTCCATCTGTCTTTCTACCTTTCTTCCTGTCTCGCCCTCATTCTTTCCATCTTTCATTCCACATTTCAGTCTGTTCATTATCCATCCATCCTTCCTTCCGTCTGTGCAGAATACAGAGTGAAAATAAACGATGAAATAATCGGGATGTCTGGGTGGTTACCTTGGACGAGCCGTTGGAGTACATCTGGATCATGTTCTCTGCTCCCTGTTTCACTTTGAGCTCGATGTGGATCTGTTTCTTCAGCGCTGCCAGGCGGCTCTCGCTGTTCGGCGTGTCCGGCGTCAGAGGGCATTCTGAATAAACGAACGGCAAAGCGACATAGGTCAGAAGATCACCCGAGTGAGGAGATCCCACCGAAGAGATGCGTCAGAGCTCATTAACTTCATTTTATACCACAACGCTGCTGAAATCTGGATTCTGTTCCACGGCATTAAATGTAAATATAAACGGATAAAAGTGTGAAGCGTTGGTCTTTATAAAAAGTTCATTAAAATGTTCAATTGTTGGCAATGTGCTGTGGAAGAAGAGGAATAAAACACAGGGTGTTATAGGAAAATAATCAACTTCAGGGTGGTACGAGTAACTCTGCTTTTATTATTATTTTATTATTATTTAGTAATTATTTTACTAGAACAGCAGCACACACAGTGTTTTATTCCGTAATTAACTCCGTGTGTAATCACTGCTGTGCATTATAGGTTAAAACTGTCCTAGTTGTATTTCCTCATGTCTTCAGAGGGAGGAGCTGAGAAGCGACGAGAAGGAATTGAAGAACTGACCATCTCACATCCGATGGATATAAAATGGCAAGTTTTTGTGATCAGAAACATTTTAAGGGGAAAAAACTACTTCTAACAATAACCTAGTTAAGCATAAGTGTGCACACCCTTTTATAATAAGTTATGTGGCTGTGTTCAGAATGAACCAATCACATTCAATGTAAAACGTGTTATGGTCTGATGAGAACAATTCCAAAAGGTACGGAAGAACACCATCCCCACGGTGAAGCATAATGTTGGCAGCATTATGCTTTAGGGCTGCTTTACTTCAACCAGAACTGAGACTTTTTATAAAAGGTGGAGGGAATCATGAATAGCTACAAATATTTGTCAATTTTAATGCAAACCTTCAGGTGTCTGCTAGTGAGCTGAAGATGAAAATGAATTTCACCTTTCAGCACAACAACGACCCAAAACAACATCCAAATCAACAAAGGAACGGCTTAACCGAAAGAAGATCAATGTTTTCCTAGAAGTGGGCTATGCACGGTAGATGTCCTCACAGTTTGATGGATCTAGAATCCTTTTGCAAGAAAGAGTGGGAAAACATCGCCAAGTCATGATGTGCCATGCTGATAGACTCTGACTGGTGTGGTAACATCAAAAGGTGCTTTAACTAAATATTAGTTTAGGGGTGTGCATACTTATGCAACCAGGTTATTGTATGTTGTCCCCCCCCCCTAAAAGTTTGATCGTTTTTCACTTAATTTATATACGTTGTGATTTCACACTGCGGGTGGAAAATGATGCGAGATGATTTATCTTAGTTTCATTGTCTTTTTTTGAATTCTTATTACAAAAATCTGAAATATTAATAGGGGTGTGTAAACTTTTTTTTATATATATTGGCAGCTGCTGGTGCATACTGGGAAGGTTATGGTTGTGTTGGGTGTTGCCATGGCGATGTGCATTTGCTGATGCAGAATTTGGTCTGAATCATCACTTTGAGAAGTATTTCATATATTTCAACAGAGACATGTTTAACAGAATGAATGCAAAAGACCCGACTCACTCACACACACACACACCTGTTAGCAGTGAGTCGGAAAGGTAACGTGAGTTGTAAGAGCTCAGTGTTTTGTTCCAGTGCCTCTGGGCAGAACAGGTTGATGAACTTGACAAACCATAAGACAAAAGCATAAACTATCGTAACGGCAAAGCTACAGCATTGACAGGTGACCTTACTGATTCATGTTCAGACTGGAATTGCATGCAACGCAGTGAACACACACACACACATACACACACATACACACACACACACACACAGGAAACCTGTTCGACTTCTTCAATAACACCTCCAAGATCTCTCACAAAAGCAATTAATGCAACAGAACAACAGTCACAATCTTTCTTTTTGTCCAGACGAACGGACAGAAAACATCAGTCACACCAACGACCTACACACAACTCACCACGTCCATCACACCAACAACCCACGTCCATCCCACCAACGACCTACACACAACTCGCCACGTCCATCCCACCAACGACCTACACACAACTCGCCACGTCCATCCCACCAACGACCTACACACAACTCGCCACGTCCATCCCACCAACGACCTACACACAACTCACCACGTCCATCACACCAACAACCCACGTCCATCCCTCCAACGACCTACACACAACTCGCCACGTCCATCCCACCAACAACCTACACACAACTCGCCACGTCCATCCCACCAACGACCTACACACAACTCGCCACGTCCATCCCACCAACGACCTACACACAACTCCCCACGTCCATCCCACCAACGACCTACACACAACTCGCCACGTCCATCCCACCAACGACCTACACACAACTCCCCACGTCCATCCCACCAACGACCTACACACAACTCCCCACCTCCATCCCACCAACGACCTACACACAACTCGCCACGTCCATCCCACCAACTACCTACACACAACTCCCCACGTCCATCCCACCAACGACCTACACACAACTCACCACGTCCATCCCACCAACGACCTACACACAACTCACCACGTCCATCCCACCAACGACCTACACACAACTCAGCAGACACATGCTGATCCTAACCATCACCATAGGTTTAATTCCTCTTACACCACAACAATTCATCAACAATTATAATTTTTTAAATATTAAAGAACACGTCATACTTTTTATCCATTTAATGTTGTAGCACGTCCAGAAAAATGTTAGTTCCTGTTGTCACTTAATTATAGCAGCTATAAACACTCGTTCTTTCACCTTCCTCTCTTTATTCCCTCTCTTTATTCACCCAATACAAAATTATATCTGTGTCATCTTTATTATTGCTAGAGTAAAGCATGGAACTCGTCTTGTTTGCTTCTTACTTTCTGTATCTCCATCTTACTTTCTGTCTCATTCTCATTCTTTCCATCTTTCTCGCTTTCTTTCAATCTTTCCACATTTCTGCATCTCTCTCTTTCTTTCCACCTACATTTCTCTTTCTTGCCATCTTTTTGTCTGCCTTTCTTCCTCACTCTTTCCACCTTTCTTTCAGTCTTTCTTTCCATCTTTCTTTCCACCTCTCTTTCTTTCTGTATTTCTTTCCATCTTTTGGCTCTTTCTTTCCATCTTTCTTTCAATGTTTCAACCTATCTGTCTGTCTCACTTGCTCTTTCCACCTTTCTTTCTGTCTTTCTACCTCTCTTTCTTTCTGTCTGTCTTTCTTTTCATGTTTTGGCTCTCTTTCCACCTTTCTTTCAATGTTTCAACCTATCTGTCTGTCTCACTTGCTCTTTCCACCTTTCTTTCTGTCTTTCTACCTCTCTTTCTTTCTGTCTGTCTTTCTTTTCATGTTTTGGCTCTCTTTCCACCTTTCTTTCAATGTTTCAACCTATCTGTCTGTCTCAAACGCTCTTTCCATCTTTCTTTCCACCTTTCTGTCTGTCTCACGCTTTCTGTCTTTCTTTCCACCTTTCTGTTTGTCTTTCTTTCCACCTTTCTGTTTGTCTTTCTTTCCACCTTTCTTTTCTTCTTTCTTTCCACCACTTTTTCCGTCTTTCTTTCCACCTTTCTTTCTGTCCCACTCTCATTCTTTCCTCTGTTATTTCTCCTTTATCATCCGCTCACGCTGCCCTGACACACAGAAAAGGCCTTTATACTCCACAGATAAACAACTGAGCAGAATGTTTTGTGAGACCTGAACACAACACTGATTCTCACCTCGTTCTATATAATAAACAATCATTTTAAAAATGGATCAATCAGCTTCGGTTTGCATTTTGTAGACTCAACATCCACGGCATGCTGACATGCTGAAAAAAGGAGATAAGATAAGATTTCAGGTGGTTGCCTAGTGACAGACCATAATGACACACCCGGTTTCCTACAGCACGCCTCGGGGGTCATTAGGTCAGAAGGTTTAGGAAACGTGTATTTCAGTACACTAATGTTTGGAAATTATGAGCAGAACGTGAGCTGTTAAGACTGCTTAAGGAAGAAGAACGTAGAAGAATCCAGACTAGTTACTTTCTGAGAACTCCTTTCAGTTTTACTCGTGAAACCTCTGTGTCTCAGATTAAAAAGCTACTGAATGTCCTTGGCCTCGATGAAAAGCTTCATTGTATGTTTCATTATCAGTGTTATGAATGAGAGCAGAAAACCCAGCGCACTCAGGCGTTACCTAACAGGAGCTCTTCTGGATCCTTGACCACGATGTGAGCATTGAGCTCCTGCAGCTCCTGGTGTAGCTCCTCCACCTTCTTGTTGCTCTTCTTCAGCATGGTGTCCACATAGGCCAGCCTCTTCTTGTCCGTGGTGACGCGCCGCAGGTTCTCCGCTCCCTCCTTGATCTTCAGCTCTTTTCGGATCTCGCGCTTGATCTGCTCGCGGATCTCGTCCAGCTTCTGCTGCACCATGGTGTCTGAGAGGTCCAGGTGATAACCCAGGCCCAGCTGATCTGACACCATGTGACCCTGGAGATGAGGAAAGTAACATGTGATGGCAGAGCAAAGGGCTGACACTGGAGACTCCTTCCATAAATGCTAAATAAATGTCTCCTTACAGTATGAAAGCTTCACCATATCAACGATTACACACGTTATTTAACCCATTTACGTGAAGTGCAGGCTGTACGAGTCCCTGTGAACGAGCGGTTACTATAGAAACGATAACGTATTAGAGTGAGCGTGTTGATATAAACCTGTGATTAGCAGCTGCGCTACTGTCAGAGCTGCTCATTATCCACAGTGCTGTAGGAAAATTCCAGCTCTTCTGTCCTCCTGAAAAACCTCAGTGTGGCTCTTGTAACACACCGAGAAAATCCCCAACATCTATTACCACCTCCAGCTGCATGAGTCACAGGCTTATAGGCTTATACTCACTTCCTAAACACACACACTCATCACCAGACACGCACACACACACACACACACACACACACACACACACACACACGCACCACCACACAGTAGGACTGCACAATTATGGCCGAAATGATAATCACAATTATTTATCCTGATTATTCACTGATTTTAGGAACAACATATTTTTATTGCACCATCAACCAAATGAAAATATGCAACAAAATATAACAAAGACAAATCAACCAATAGGTTCAGGCACGACGTTATTTTGTACCGGAACCCAGAAGTTATCATCACACCGGTTCCTTCGACAAAAACCCACTAGGATTTTCCCATAGGCCTTTGGATTATTGCAAAAAAAAAAAAATCTCTGTGATCAACAAAAGTTTACAATACTAACGCGTTCTGTCCATCAAGATAATTTTCACAAATGAACACAACTTTTATGAAGTTTAAAGCCTAAATACAATCTGCAGAAATAAAAGCCCAACCGCACACTATAAACGAACTACACCACGGTCGCTCGACTTCAACGTCACCATCACCAAGCTTCCGACGACTTTCCCAAACTTTATTTAAAACATTTTCCATAATATGGATTTACTCTGTGGAGGAATCTTCATCCACGTTTTGTTTGTTTGTTTTTTTTGGGGGGTGATTGTGCACAGCAAACCTGAACCAGTTTATCTGCAACGTTTTTTCCTGTTCGGCGTGATGACGTTTAATGTCCCAGACAACCTCTGTAGTCCCGTTTAGCAACATGTTAGTGTCATGATTTCCCCTCATGCAGGCGCTGGAGTTCGCAGCACGCTCTTTTAGTGACACTGACTTTGTTGACTTTTCTGCTCCTGTACTCCTGTATCGTCATTGGTTGTTCCCGTATGTGTCATCATTAGTCTCAGCTGTTTTATGTTCACACTTAATTACCTCCGTCATTTAAACCCCTCGTGTCTCTTTGTTCGACGCAAACTATTGCGCGAAGTTTTCCGTGTACCAAGTGGTTGTTCATAGTTTTTATCTTATTCTCGACCTCATTGTTTGATTATTGTTAAGCCTGGTTTACGCCCGTTTCCCGATCGCCTGACCTTTTGCTTGTTTTCGACCACGTTATTGTCTCACGTTTTGGATTTGTCTGATCCTCTTCAATAAACCCATCTGCACTTGCATCCGTCCTAAACCCTCATCACGTGACAATTAGCAACCGCCTTTTTCAATACACGTAAAAGCTTTTAAAAAATCATGAGTGGGGTTTTACTGGCGTATTTTATGTAGTAGAATAATACGTGAAAATATTTTGAGCTTGTGTTCATCATAGACCTTATTTCAGTCTTTTAACCAAAATCCCATTTGATAAACCCATTGACTCGGGACAGTGGACCAGAAGTGCTAAAATTAGGGCTGCAACTAACGATTATTTTCATAATCGATTAGTTGGCCGATTATTGTTATTATTATTTTTTTAAATCTTTCAGTACCCCTTTCCCCCCCATTTATTTAAAATAAAATCCACAAACTGAGTGTTACAAATATAAACTTCAGACTAAAACTTTACACGACTGTTTGTCCAATTATATAAAAGACACAACAGAATATAAATTATTCATTTAGGACTGTAGTTTAATTCTGTGCTTTTTGTGCATCCATAAAAATAATGCATAAATACTTATAGAGGATGCACAAAAAGCACGGAATTAAACTACACTCCTAAATGAATAATAAAAACCCCCTTTCACTGCCCCTTATGGTTTCTGTTACTCGCTGTCTTTAGACATATTGTTTTACTTTTGATCATAATGTTTTAATTAGACATTACAGATGTTACTCACGCTACACTCTGTATCAGCGCGTCTACACAGCGCATGATCAGCAACGCGGCCATAATTTAAACTGCAAGCGCGCAAATACAGCATATAATGACAATAAACTTTAATTAAACTAAGCCTTTTAAGCAGCTTGCACCAGTTTCCCCTGCCCCTTACACACACTGGAGAATTTTGGATATAAACATGTTTGTGCTCGTGCAGCACTGTTGATCTCCGCTGTGTTTAATATATAAAATCCCTGCCTTAGAGGACTTTCTTCCTCAGTCACGTGACGATTTCTCCTCTGTCTGTTAGTGACTGAGGTCATGTTAGGAATAAAAGATAAAACTGACAGAAACAGTAAACTAAAGAAAGTCGTTGTCGGTGATTCTGGATGTGTGCTAATGCTAGTGTGCGTATGACGTCATGCGCCGTCGCCTAGGAATCGGCGTATACTTCCGGTTAGTAAAAACCCCACTAGTGTTATATTTGAGATTATATTACCTTTTTAAAATCCACACACTAGACGATAGAGTACATAATGCATAGTGTAAGTGCATAGTACTTAATTTGGGACACCACTTTATTATTTACTCTCCGAGGCATGTTTTTGGAACAGAAGTAACGTAATGAGTAAATCTCCCACGTGCCGCGCGTAGACCAACTAATCCATAATAAGATTAGTTGACAACGATTTTCATAATCGATTAGTTGTTGCAGCAATGACATCATCCCTGCGGCGCTCTATGGTGTTTGGCTGTAAGTTGAGGAAGCGCTTGATTTGAACTGCAGCGGAGTTTCTATGAGCAGAGGACGAACTTTAAACATCAATATCCTAATCCAGATCAATATTCGATTCATTGTGCAGCCCTACCACGCACACACACACACACACACACACTCTCTCTCATAAACCTTCTAGTTTTGGCTAAGCGCTACACACACTCAAAGCCAGTCTCTTTTTTACTATATAACGACAACCTGATAATTTCTGACAGTGCACCAGATTTTATGGAAAAGCTGTTCTCGAAAATATCTTCCTAAACAAAATAAGTTGATCTTTTTAGGTCTTTTCTGAAAACACTTTTGTCGTCAACTTTTCTTTCAATTTGCACCAGCAGCTTGTGTGTTTGTAATACACAATTAATACTGTGAATCCTCAATACTCCTGGCTTAACAGTCCAAAATGTATATAAATGTAAAATAGTGTGCAAAAGTATTGGCGTAAAAATATTACGTAACTTATAATACACGGAAACATTTCTACGGAAGAATCGGACTATAAAGATCAGTAAACCCTTTGCTGACGTGGTCACAGGTTTACTGGTTGAAGGGAATCAGCTGGTGGATCTTGGAGAACCTGACACAGTATTCTTCACATGCTGGTTCTCACTTCTGTTTCTGCAGTAAAACCAGAACAGCCTGCATTATGGATTTTATCTTAAAAACGCTTGATTACAGAATATCTTTCTTTCCTTTAACCACAGCTTCTCTCTGTAACGTAATTTTTTTGGAGCCTTGCACAGCGTATTCCCATGGTAGACTCACGATCCACCACAACCAGGACAAAACGTTTACTGAAGAGAAATGATGATGTCTGGAAACCTAATGATTCTTTCTACTGTCACAATAAACCAGAAGACATCAAGGAAACATCAAAGACCAATTTTGAAAAAATAAAACAGCAAGAGTAAATTTATAAATATGAATGACACTACAAGCGCTAACCCCGCCCCTCACTCTAACCTTACCCAATCTGAACAGTTCGTCTGTACAGGAGAGCAAACCAGCATCAAAGGAAATTAACTCTAATGTTATATGATCTATTATACAATATATTAAGATAATAAATTCACAACAGTGTAATAACGGACACATAATGCCTCTCAGGCAGATAAAATTTGTGCTAGTCACCAAAGGACTGCATCTTCTAATGCACCCGATTATGGACCAGCGTAAATAAGACAATGCAATAATTACAGAAGTAATGCCTTATCTGTAATATTATACTGCATTAAGGTCATAAACTCTGATAGAAGGATATAAGCCTTTCCTAGTAGCACGTGACCAAGATGTTTATTGAGATTATAAAGCTCTGACAGATCGTGCACTGATCTGACGTGTAATCTTCATCCAGCAAACAACTTCGCACACAAACACAAGATTAAGAAATCCTAAAAGAAGTGAAGAGCTTTCGCATTGCAAACAGAAACACATGGGGCAAATGGGAGAGGGGGAGTGAAAAACTGAGAAAACGGGAGAAAGGAGGAGACAAAAACGGGGAAACAGCCAGTGATACAGATTCAGTGCTCAGTCACAGACCTCAGAGTTGCTCAAAAAAAATTCTTGTGTGAAAATATTTTGAATATTGACAAATATATCACCAAAGAGGTCTTATTATGAGTTTATTATAAACCCAAGATTAGTCCGCCTGTTTTAGATGCTTTTACACTTTTTTAAGCTTGAAATTTTCTTATTCTTTTGGTAGACTATTTCAATTCTTTGTATAAAGAAAGGCTTAAAATGACAAAAATAATCTGCCAATAGAACAAGTTTGAAAAATGGTTTAATATTCGTCTGTTTGGTTTATTGTTGCCTTATAAAAGGAAATACTAAAAGTATTACTATACGCAAGATATTTTCACCTGCTGTCGTTTTTTTTTTTTTACAGGGTGTCAGTGTGCTTAAAGACACTTTACCTGGAAATGTGATTTATATTATAGCATTTATTTAAGAGTTAAGGACTAAAATCTAGTTCAAGCTACACCACATGCACCTGCCTAGAAAAATGTACACACACACACACACACACATACTAGAGCGATGTTTCCATCCACATATTTTGATACGAATTTAGGAACATCGCGTAAAAAAACAAAACACTGGATGGAAACACCAGATGGGAATCCATCTATCCATCTTCTATACCACTTAATCCTTTTCAGGGTCACGGGGAACCTGGAGCATATCCCAGGGAGATTTGTGGGTAAGAATGATTTTTAGCCAATCCATCGCAGAGCACACAATCACACACACATTCATACACTACGGACACGCCAATCAGCCTACCATGCATGTCTTTGGACTGGGGGAGGAAACCGGAGTACCCGGAGGAAACCCCCCGCAGCACAGGGAGAACATGCAAACTCCGCACACACAGGGCCACGGTGGGAATCGAACCCCCGACCCTGGAGGTGTGAGGCGAATGTGCTAATTTTTTTCTTCGGTAAGAAGACATAAACGCACAAACTACGATGGAAACACATTTACGGAATAGATTCTTCCAAACACGTAAAAAAAATTAAAAAAACGTATGCGACTTTGCCTCAACAAACCATGTGACTGGATAATTGGCTCAGCACAGTTAGTAAAAGGCAGAGAACGAGATGCGCCGGTTTCCCTGGAAGTGACGATTTTGTTCTCTTGAACGCCTGGGATAGAAACGGTGCCTTATTTGCAAACGTTTTATGCGATATTCCAATTTTTCCACATAACTTGGATGGAAACATAGCCGCTGTTGATGGCACCACTGCAGCGACAAGTACAAAATACAGTTTGGTATGTTTAACTCAGAAAGTGTGCAAAATCTTAACTGCTAAATTCCACCTCATACATATTCACGGTATAAAAAAGTCAGCGGATAATAAACGAAAAAAATCACCAAATCCGGATCCTACAGCTAGATCACTAACAGGAATGGAAACAGAAACATTAACAACATAACTACAGCGTAACGTCCAGTGAAAAGAAAAACAGCCCATAAGGCTGTGAGTCTGAATCAGCCCCATGTTTACTGAAGTAAACACAACGTATGTACACTAAGTGTAACGCTTCAGAGTTAAAACGTTATAAAAACATAAAACTGCAACACTAACATCGGAATGTGAAGGTGTTGATTCATTCTCCATAACAGCAGCTCGGACAGCAGCGCAGGTTTATATGAACGTTCTCGTTTCTATAGTAACGGCTCATTCACCGGGCGCGCCACACAAACGTATTTTAAAATACTTTTTTTTTTTAAACGTGTACAATCCTGAATCTGTAAGGAGGCGTTTATCTAACGCTCATATAAGGAATCTCCAGTGTCAGTACTTTGTATCAGTCAGAGGTGAAGCTGTAGCTTTTTTCGTAAGTTCTCCAACATCTCCAGGTCAGAGGAGTTCTTGGTAATGTGACAAACTGCATTTATTTATTTATTTATTTTTGGCCGTATTAACTTGGAGAGAGAAAAGAGAGGTTCATAATAAGTATTTACTTAGAAACATGAACATAGTATACGTGTAAAAAACAAAAAACAAAAAAACAAAACAAAAAAAAACGATGGTACACAATTGGATGTCAGGAAATTATTGATGCAGCTTTAAAAAAAAAAAGCTAAAGAAAATGTGCTAAATCTGATCTGGGACCAGTACAGCACTTCAAACCAGTGTCTACACCAGTACTTAATGATATTCAGTATCACACTACTACAGCTGTAACAGTTACAGGAACAGAAACAGAAGCATTAACAGGAACAATAAAAAAAATAAAACCAAAAAAAAAAACACCAACCCCCAAAAAACTGTGTAATGTCTACTGAAAAGAAGAAACAACAACAACAACAACACAAAAACAACACAAGAGGTTGTGAGTCACTTTGAATCAGCCCCATGTTTACTGAAGTCTGAACAGAACCAGAACTATCCGCAAAGTTCAAAGTAAAAAAAAAAAATAAATAACGGTTCTGAAGCGGAACATTGTAACACTTTAGATTAAGAAACTTATTTATGTATTTTATTATATTTATAAAACTGCAACATCTGTAACACTGGATCGCGGTGCTGTGTCACTTTTAGCGCGTAACGGAGAGAATAATCACTGTAACACTCTCTCTCTCTCACACTCACACACACACACACACACACACACACTAAAGAGGAATTAGGAGTGTACACTTTCCCTACAAGTTTTCAAACAACACCACAAGAGCAATAAACTGTTTGTAAACAAAATGCGAAACTTTTCGTACCTGCATGGGATCAGCGGCCATCTTGGCCCTCCAACTCCAACTCCAACTCCAAAAGTGTGCGGTGAGGGGAGAGGACGCGAGAGGGGCAAAAAAACACCACCACCACCAGCACCACGACTCACACCAACACCAACACCCTGTTTTCACTCTTAAACCACCTCCATTAGCCTATATTCTCTAACAAAACCACGCCGAGGCCCGGATATAAACACTGTCCCATTGCGTAAGCGTGAAAGAGCTCCAGAAAGAGGGTTCTCCTGGAGAGGAACGTGTAGAACCCGCACACACACCGCTGAGGAGAAGCTGTTATCCCGTACATGTGAAAAGACAGGGTTGCCAGATTGGATCTTCTGTTGCCAATAGGGTTGCCAGATTTAAATCCATTTATCCCCATAAAAAAATCACCAGCATTTACAAAATAACAACAACAACAACATTAATAATAATAATAATAATAATAATAATAATAATAATAATAATAGATGGAAAACTTTATCTCTGCCTGTTACAAAGCGCTTACACTGGAGACTCCTTCCACAACATCTCCTCAGAAGTATCTTCACCATAGCAATGATTATACAGTTTTTAATCTGTTTAGTATCAGTGCACGTCCCTGTGAATGGGCTGTTACTATAGAAACGATAACGTATTTGAACAAGCGCAGTAATATATACTTGTCAGAGCTGTTGTTACAGAAAACTAATCAACACTCAATGACCAGTCAGAACGCAGAAATTCTACAGTGCTGTTGTGTAATAATCGTTCTATATATCAGGGGTGTCCAATCTTTTCCGGAAAGGGATGGTGTGGGTGCAGGTTTTCATTCTAACCAAGTAGGGCAGACACACCTGAGTCTACTGAAAGCTGAGATCAACTGATTAAACAGGTGGAATCAGGTGTGGCTCCTGCTTGATAGGAACAAAAACCTGCAACCACACCGGGCCTTTTGAGGATACAACTGGACACCCCTGAGATATATATTTATATATATAAATATATATATATATATATTAATGTTTTTGGAACACCTGTGAAACAAGACAGTTCCTGTTCCAATCACTTATTTTACAGCAGCTACAAACAGGTGCTTTAAATATATTTAAAGCACCTGTTTGTAGCTGCTGTAAAATAAGAGATTGGAACAGGAACTGTGTTGTTTCACAGGTGTTCCAAAAACATTAAATGTAACACTAAACAGATAAATGTGCTGTTCTTTAATAAGTCAAACTGTAATCGTTGGCTAATTTGTGCGGTATAAGGCGATTAAAACACCTCAGGACGTGTTGTTTTAGAAAATAATCACCACCATCATACCAACACTTAGAAATGCTCTTAACATAGACCTGAACCCCGACCCCTTTGTGGACCTCTTTGGCATCTCCTTGAGACCTGACTTGACTGCCTCAGTTCTAGCTCGGTGAGCCATTCTTCTTAAATGGAAACATTTTTCCCCCATCACACGATAAGTGGATCCAGGAAATGAAGAAGTTATGATGCTCACTTTCAGGATCCCATAAATCTTTTCACTAGACCTGGAAGCCTTAGACTTCATCAAAGGATTGTCCCGCTCTCCTCATACTAGTGGTGATTCACTATAATTGCCTTCTAATGATATCTAATGGAAAGATTCCTATCGGAGAGAGGATTCTGTGTTGTTGTTGTTTTATCTCTTTCTTCTTCTTTCCCTGTCTTGAAGATAGGGTGTGGGGAATTGGTTCTGTAATTATTTGTGGGCAGGTTTAAATTGAGACAGTCTGCTGTTGACCATTACCTTTCATGGAATGGAATGTACCATTACTTTTCATGGAATGTACCATTGTGCACTGTCTTGTTAAATACTAATTTTAAGAAAAGATGAGGATTAAAGAAAGTATAAAAGTATAAAAAGTATTAAATAACGTCTTATTAAGGACTCATGAAGGATTTTGCCGGTTGTTGGCTACATCAGTGCAAACGCACCGACGTGAGAACACTATATATTTTTTCTCACACACCAGTTTGGTCCCCCAAAGTCAGCATGGTATATTTTCGATGTCAGAAACGCTTACACATTTGTTTAAATACTGTTGTCACTGTTTAGTATGTGATCAACAAGTTACAGGAAAATTTCAATATTTTTCTTCAAAAAGATTTTTCTCGGTCCCCCCCTTAAAATGTGTAATATTTCAAATAAAAACAAGACCTGATATCTGCTTTCTATGTAAACACCCCCAATAAAATAAATAACTAGTAAATATTCATAGTAACTATACTATTACTACGTAACTATACAACTATACTCTCACTATGTGACTATACCGTCACTATGTGACTATACTTTTACTATGTAACTATACTGTTACTATGTTACTATACTGTTACTATGCTTAAAAAGATACAACTGATTTTTGTGGGGTTTTTTTCTTCTTTAGAATGGAGACTTATGTAGGACATAAAACAGAGCATTGGAAATACAATTAGGCACTGGGAATACAACAAAATATTCTCAAAGATTTTGAGATTACTTTCCCAAACAACAATGTCGGAGGTTTAATTTAACTACACTAAGTTTATCCATGTGCAAGGAAGAACATCCTTACCATAAGTTAAAGTAGATAAAGATTTTGGGGATAATTGAGTACGTATTTGGTGACAGATTTCTCTAATGAGACAGTTAAGGTGTCGGTGCAATGTGTTTACATGGATTAACAAAAGCCCAGGTCACAGTGAGATCATCCGAAAGTGTGTCCAGTAGATTAGTGAGGATGTATGGACTCTGTATGCGAGCCTCAGCATGATAGCACCCATACATTCAGTGTTTTATGTAGTTAGGATTGTAAACAATTGGTGAGAGATAAGATTAATTACTGTAAACTGAAATGAACTGAAAGGAAGCAATTTTAGCCAAAATCATGATGTTTAGGGCTTCTTTCATCTGAATAAACTCTTAAACGTTATGCCTGTACTCAACCACCACCCAGAATTCCTGGGATAGGCTCGAGAAGGAGCATGACCCTGACCAGGATACATTGGTTTCTGGAGATAAATGAAGGAATAACACGATCTCCTCTTTTAAATTATCAATGTTTATTTCTTTATTTATCAATGTGCCACTAGGATATTAAAAATAAGTGCATTTATTTTATCCAGCTGCCCCCTAGTGGTCATTATAAGTAACGACAATAAAGTGCAATCAATACAGTTAGTTAAGCACGTTAAAAAAATATGAAAACACTCAACACATTTTAATTTTGATGTAAACTTGTATGCTTACCTCTCTCTCTCTCTCTCTCTCTCTCTCTCTCTCTCTCTCTCTTTTTATACAGGCTGTCAAAAGATTTTAATTTAGCAAAAGAAAAAAATGGAGAGGGGTTTCAATTATTACAGTGTGTGTGTGTGTGTGTGTGTGTGTGTGTGTGTGTAGCAATTAGCTTCAATTCATATTTCATCATTTGTATATTTATTTTCCATAGGACCCAAAGTTAACTTATAGAATTTAAATACAAATCCATTTTTTGTTCGTTTTAATTTGTAGTTAAAAAATGAGCCACACACATACACATACACCAGTCAAAAGATTGGGTTCACTCAGAAATACAATTGGTTTTGAAAGAAAAGCACCCTTTTTCAATTAAAATAACATAAAATTGATCAGAAATACAGTCTAGACATTTTTAATGTTGTAAATGACCAATCAACCATCACTCCTGTGTTCCCGTAGCACATTGTGATATCTAATCCAGGTTTATCATGTTAAAAGGCTAATTAATCATTAGAAAACCGCTTCGTAATTATGTTAGGATAGAAAGATAAGTTTTATAGAAACAGATGTCTCACAGGTCCTCAACTGGCAGCTTCATTTTATGGTACCTGCAAAACACTAGTCAAGAGGTGACTCAAGGATGCTGACCTTCTAGGCAGAGTTGCAAAGGAAATGCCATATCTGACACTGGCCAATATAAGGAAGAGATTAGGATCAAAGAACACAGACATTGGACAGGGGATGACTGGAAAACAGTGTTATGGATAGATGAATCTAAGTTTGAGGTGTTTGGAACACAAAGAAGCACATTTGTGAGAAAAATGTAAATATACCGGAAGAGTGCTTGATGCCATTTGTCTAGCATGGTGGAGGGAAGGTGATGTTCTGGGGATGCTTCGATGGTGCTAAATTGGGTGATTTCTATATGATAAAAGTGATCTTGAACAAGTGAGGGTCCAAGATCCACTATGCAACCCCATATCATACCCTGTAAATAGTGCTTGATTGTAGCCAATTTCCTCCTACAACAGGACAACAACCCAAAGCACAGCTTCAAACTATGAAAAACGATTTAGAGAAGAAGCGGTCAGCAGGTATTCTATCTGTAAAGTCACCAGATCTCAACCCTCTTGAGCTGTTGTGGGAACAGTGTGACTGAATGGTTAGTAAAAATGTGCCCATGCAACTTGTGGGGTGTGCTTCAAGAACCATGGGGTGAAAGGTCCTAAACAAATGTGAAATTTTCTGGGTGATCCTAAACTTTTGACTGGAAGTGTAAATGTTCATGCTGAGTAAATTCAGTACGGTTCCACTGCAGGCTCAAATCTAAACCAGCTTATTGTGATCCACAGAGTAACCTACAACGCTGCATTTATACGTTCAGTCAAGGAGAGAACTATTTAGTTTTTTTCATGGATCTGCCTAACAGTTTAATAAGTGAAAACTTTTCCAAAATAAATAAGAAACATTTACAGTTGACAAATTACGAGTACACCAGAACAGCTTCAGTGCTCTCTAGCATTGATTCTACATTTCTGTGGAACTGTACTGGGGTAGCTATACACTCCTCCAAAGCATCTTCCCTGAGTGTTTTTATGATACTGATGTTAAGCTGGGTTGAGATGAGATGAAGCCATTGCCTATCATTTACATAATTTCCATCCTCATCAAAGAATTTATTGACCCTGGATGAAGTGATTAGTCAGCCAGAAGAACTGTGGATTGACTTCTGATGCTTGTAACAGACCGACCTGGGGCTGCGTCATCGGCTATGCCACCTTTAATAACCAAAGAGAGGCAGAGGACTGTTCTCAAATAATATTAAGGCGCAACGAGTCATAACTGTCTGCCTTGCTAGTTAAAGCTGCAGGATCAAGCTTTTTTGGTGATAAAAATGAATGCTGTGACATGTATGCCGAAAATGCTCATTTTGACCACTAGATGGAAGCAGATATTTTTCATCCACCGCACACACTGAAGGGAATAAAATCTGTTTAAATCTGGTTTTATGAGCAGCTACTACACCTACGAAAATGTTGAAAATGAAACGGAGTTAGGAGTACAGATAAGTGAGGAGTGTTGGGAACATGCTATATAGAGGGTATTGTTCACCACTTCTTGTGCTCATCTTGGTCTTATCCAGTTCAAAGTTTTACACAGAGTCCATCTGTCGAAGTCGAGACTTTCTGTAATATATCTGGACGTATAGGACAAGTGTGATAAATGCCATGTCTCTCCCTGCCATCTTGGCCATATGTTTTTCTTCTGCCCCGATCTCCATGGTCTTTGGTCTGATTTTTTTTCTACCATAATGTGCACTATTCTCAGGGTAGATTTAAAACCTTGCCCAATGATTGCTGTATTTGGGATTCCTGATGCCTCAGTTCCATTGAGCTCGATACAAAAGGATGCTATCGCTTTTACATCCCTTATAGCAAGACGTTCCCTACTGTAGCATTGGAAGTCTGCTAAATACCCATCTATCTCCCAGTGGCTAAAGGACGTGATGTTTTTTCTAAAACTCGAGAAAATAAGATAAACGATGAGGGGTTGTACGGACAAGTTTTTTTTTTTTTTAATATAAATGGCATAACCTTTATTGTATACTTTATGGAGTTACAGACACTTCCCACATAAATTTTTGTGCCTGTTGTTGGGTTTTACAATATCTATATAACCATCGACAGTTATTGGGTAGCCATGATGGGCCAGGGGGTGGAGGGCGGAGGGCGAGTTTGTTTTCGGTATTTGTACATTTAATTTTGTTTTCCTTTGTTAGTATGAAAGGAAAAACAACCTGTTAATGATTTCTGCTGTGTGTTGCTCAGTTCGTTTTTTCTTCTCAATGAAATATTTGGGAAAGGGAAGTGAGGAAAAAAAAAATATGTTCAGCAGACATGTTCAGCAGAAATGTTCAGTAGAAATGTTCAGCAGAAATGTTCAATAGAAATGAAACTGGAGATTGTTTGTTTGAGCTGAAATAAAAAAAATGAAATCAAAAGCCTAAACTTTCTCTTTAAAGCTACATGTCTGCCCATTCTCTCACGCCCACTTTGCCTGTTGCTCTATAACACACACAGAACCAGGAAGTTCATTTCAGAGAGAACGAAACTTAGAACGCTCAGAGTCTCCCCCCGCCCACCTCTCTCAGTGTGTGAGTGCAGGAAAATGGCAGAAGCAAGAATTTCAGCAGATCAGCTTTCAGTAGATCAGTTCAGCTGTCCAGTGTGTCTGGATCTCCTGAAGGATCCAGTAGTCGCTGCCTGTGGACACAGTTTCTGTAAGGTGTGTATTAATGGCTGCTGGGATCAGGAGGATCTGAAGGGTGTCTACAGCTGTCCCCAGTGTAGAGACACTTTCACTCCAAGACCTGTTCTACGCAGGAACAACATGCTGGCTGAAGTGGTGGAGAAACTGAAGAAGACTGAACTCCAAGCTGCTTCTTCTGCTCATTGTTATGCTGGACCTGGAGATGTGGAGTGTGATTTCTGCATCGGGAGAAAACAAAAAGCTGTTAAGTCCTGTCTGGTGTGTCAGGCCTCCTATTGTGAAGATCATCTTAAACCTCACTATCAGTCTCCTGCCTTTAAGAAACACAAGCTAGTTGAAGCCTGTGCAGAGCTTCAGGAGAAGATCTGCTCTCAGCACGACAAACCGATCGAGATCTTCTGTCGTACTGACCAAAGCTTCATCTGTTACTTGTGTACGATGGATGAACATAAATGTCACGATACGGTTGCAGCTAAAACAGAAAGAACTGAAAAACAGGTGAGAACTGGACATCATTATTCCCCAACAACCTTCTTACAGCATTTTACACCTAAAGTGCACATGAGTGTGTTAAAGCTCTGAAACTGGGATTTCACAGTGTTGAGGGTTACTTTATTTACTATTTACATTTTAGCAGAACTGTTTTATTGTAGGTTTGTTAGTTATTGACCCATTTTAATTTAGGCATGTTTATGTCTAGCTTATATTCACACACACACACACACACACACACACACACACACACACACACACACACACACACACACACACACACACACACACACACACACACACACACACAAAATATATCTATCTATCTATCTATCTATCTATCTATCTATCTATCTATCTATCTATCTATCTATCTATCTATCTATCTATCTATCTATCTATCTATCTATCTATCTATCTCTCTCTCTCTGCTATATCATGGCTGACCATGCGCTCTGGTCTTAACAGTAATGAGACTGAAGTAATGCTCACTGGAATCACCAGCTTTGTAAAACCGGCTCTTTAACCTTAACCTCGGATGACTCCAGGACAAGTGGAGTACACACAAGACTTTTAACCCATTACACCCTAAAACATGATCTCCGTTCCTCCAATTCTGGTCTCTTAACTGTCCCTCAGACTTGTTTACACTCTGTAATGGTGATGAGGCATTTTCTTCTTATGCTCCAAAACTGTGGAACTCGCTCACATCCGATCTTGAGAAGCCCAGTGTTTTAGTCTATTTAAATCTTCTCTCCACACTTATTTCTTTAGGATTGCTCTTACTTGATGACTTTATTTATTGTTATTAAACTATTATTATTGCTGTTATTGTTAACAGTAAAGCACATTGAGAGGCCTTTTAAAGGTACTATATAAAATAAAGTTTATTATTATTATATTATTATTGGTGAAAAAAATATGAACAAGAATTACTTTGTTTTGGGTCTCTTTATTTTAGTTAGTTCTAGAAGCAATATGTATAGTTTTAATTTGAAATGTATTTTAATTAGTTTTTTTGTAGATCATGATTAAATATATTTATAATGTATTTTATTTGGTCTCAGAATAAAGTAAAGGAGGAATAGATGAAATCCCAGCAGAGGATCCAGGAGAAGCAGAAGAAGGTTCAGGAGCTGAAACAGACTGTGGACACTTTTAAGGTTAGGAGTGAAAACCCACACCCCCCCCACACACACACACAAACACAAAATGGATGTCTAAACAGAGTCTCTTTCTACTCTTTATAAAGGAGAATCTATCTGTCTGTGTGTGTGTGTGTGTGTGTGTGTGTGTGTGTGTGTGTGTGTGTGTGTGTGTGTGTGTGTGTGTGTGTGTGTGTGTGAGTCTAACAGAGGCGTTCACAGTCAGCAGTAGATGAGAGTGAGAAGATCTTTACTGAGCTGATCAGCTCCATGGAGAAAAAGCGCTTGGAGGTGAAGGAGCTGATCAGAGCTCAGGAGCAAGCTGAACTGAGTCGAGCTGAACGACTCCTGAAACAACTGGAGCAGGAGATTGCTGATCTTAAGAGGAGAGTCACTGAACTGGAGCAGCTTTCACACACACGATCACATCCACTTCCTGCAGGTAACACTCACTGTCTGATCTACAGAGGGCGCTGTTCCTCACAAAGTTTCCTCCTAAAAGCTCATTACAGCAACAATAAATGTTCCAGTCTGAGATCACAAGTGTGTCTTTGGTCTGATTCAGTCTGAGATTCATTCGTTCCTCTCCTACACTTTTCTCCTTCTCTGTTATGTGTTTCCTCTCTGTAGAGTTTCCCGTCTCTCTGTGTTTCTCCTGGATCTGAAGACTCACCCAGCTTCACTGTCAGTCAACATCTCTTATTTGATGGAGTGAGGAAATCTCTCTTAGACCTGAAAAAACAAGTCGAGGAAATGTGTGAGGAGGAATTCAACAAAATCCATCCACAAGGTAAACAAGCAAACATTTGTTCTGTATCACAGTAAAGAGAGCCATAAAATTCATATAACAGAAATAAGAAGTAAACACACATATTGTCAGAACTTCACCTGGGAAAAGTGTTTTCTTGTTCTCATGGTTTAAAGTTTTGAGGTGTCGCTGATTCTTACATTCAAATGTTGCACAGTGTTGGGACATTTTTGACTAATAACTTGATGAAGCTCTAAATCCAGTAGAACTCCATGGAGAGGTGTCTATCTAGGAGCAATGAAGTCTAATCTAATCTATTTTAAATGAAATCAATTTCGTCATTTTTCCGTAACCATTTTGTCTCTGTGTCGCCACAGCTGCAGCAGTTCAGATGATTTTACCTTCAGAACCAAAGAGCAGAGAAGCAGTGTAGATTTAACACACACACACACACACACACACACACAGATACACACACACACACACACACACACACACACACACACACACACACACACACACCAGTGAGAGTTTGTGACAGTGTGTGAGAAAAACACACTTGTTCTTGCCAACTCACACACACATTCACTCACACATTTGTGGATAAAACTTACAAAAGCACACAACATACACACATTCATATAACACACTGTAGGTGATAGAGAGAGTAAATGTGTGTTTTTCTAAGTTTACACACACACACACACACACACAGTGTGAGAGTCTGTGACAGTGTGTGAGAAAAAAGCACATATTTACTCTCTGTAACACACACACACACACACACATACACACACACACAACGTGTAAGAAAAACACATTTACTCTCACACAAACACAGACACACACACAGATTCATACACTGTGTGTAGGAGCAACACACATTTACTAGTGCTAATACACACACAAGAGCGTAACTATGGTATGGGCATGGGGGGGGGCTCGTATGTTCTGCTGCACTTTTCTACACTTGGCTGCTGTCTCCATTTCTTACAGACTGAGCGGCTACAAAATATCAACAAACTCATGTTGCGTCTGGGCGGAACCAAGTGTACAATTGGAGGAGAAATACCGATTTTCCTTAACAAACGGATATATATATATATATATATATATATATATATATATATATATATATATATATATATATATATAAGAATAGACATAAATAAATAGATAAATAAAATAAATAGAATAGATGAAGAAAAGACAGTTGGCAGGAAAAATTCAAGCGGGACATATAGAAAATATTTTCTCCTGTATATTGGGTGGACAGATTGGTATTCCTCAACATTGCGGGACACAAGACCCCCCCAAAGAGTGCATGGTTACGCCCATGTACACACACACACACAGACACACACACACACACACACACACACACACACAGAGACTCTTTTTAATTGCTTTTGAATATTGTCTGAAAATACTTACACACACACACACACACACACACACACATTATAAATCCTGTGATTAATATCTAACCCGTAGACATTTTATTGTTGTAAATTTCTGTTATCTGACTCTGGATCCCAACACAGTACACAGAGAACTCATTCTGTCTGAGAAGAACAGAGTGATGACACTCAGTAGGACAAAACAGCGATATTCTGATCATCCTGAGAGATTTGGCTACTGGGATCAGGTGTTGTGTAAGGAGAGTGTGTGTGGACGCTGTTACTGGGAGGTGGAGTGGAGCGGTTATGTGTACATATCAGTCTCATATAAAGAGATCAGCAGGAAAGGACGGGGCGATGAGTGTTTGTTTGGGTACAACAGTCAGTCCTGGAGTCTGGAGTGTTCTTCTTCCTCTGTCTATTTCCGGCACAACAAAATTAAAACTGATCTCGGAGGTCCAGTATCCTCCAGAATAGGAGTGTATGTGGATCACAGTGCAGGAACTCTGTCCTTCTACAGCGTCTCTGACACGATGAAGCTCCTCTACAGAGTCCACACCACATTCACTCAGCCTCTATACGCTGGGTTCCGGATGTGGAGTTCTGACTCGACTGTGAGGTTCTGTGATCTGAAATGAAATGTTAGTAAAAGTTTTTAGTAAAATTATAACTGAGGTGTTAGACTTATTTTCTCCCCGAGATAGAATGGCACTTTGTGTGCAGAAACTGTAACAGTTCTACATTATCATCATCATCATCATCATCATCATTATTATTATTATTATCATTATCATTTAAATATATTTTTTGGATAAATAATTCCATACATTATGACGGCGCTTTAGTGCCACGTAAAAAAATTTATAAAAATGAAAATGGAGAATAAAGTGAAAATGACACGGCGGTAACATTGGTTTTATATATATATATATATATATATATATATATATATATATATATATATATATATATATATATATATATATATATATATATATATATATATATACTGATACATGGTTTACCACACTGCTAGCATGAATTAGATGTCTATCTATCTATGTGTTTATCTATCCAGCTCTAAAAGTAAAAATTTATGCTAGCAACATGCTAGCAAAGTGCTGATTCATGCTAGCAAAGTGCTCATACTTGCTAGCAACATGCTAATTCAAGGTAGCAAAATGCTAATTCATGTTAACAGTGTGTTAAAACATGTTAATTCATGTTAGCAACATGCTAATCCATGCTAAAGCACCAAGAACACCCTAGCAACTGCTCAGCAACCACCCATAAGATAAGATAAGATAATACTTTATTAATTCAATTGTTAACAAAGTAGTACTATTCCATAATGTCCTGGTGGTGTGATGAACGCTCTGTTCTCCATAAATCTGGTTAAACCTCTTTAAATATATATGTAATATAGAGAGAGTGTCACAAGGTTGTAGACGGAGACAGAGGCAGGTGCAGATCACTCTTTATTAAACATAAAACTCAAATCAAACGTAACATAGACAAACCAGGAAACCACCACAACACATAATGCTTGTGAACCAAACTACTACTTCTATCTATCTAATACCGAAGCACGTTGCTCGGGAGCCTTAAATACCCAGCGTTACTCAAACTAAGCATCGGTGTCAAATCAGGAAGCAAAACCAAAACGAAGGTCATGTGGTTAGTCCGACGGCAAAACCCAGTGCCACAGCGCCCTCTGCTGGGCACCCTGTGACAGAAATCGTCCTCCTTCACTATAACGGCCCGAGCGCTCCGCTTTCTCTCCTTTTCCAGCTCCTCTTCTCTCTCCTGCAGCAGGACTTGTGTGGCTTGTAGTTGTGACTCCCTGCCAGAGAACGCGCTGCGTAAACGCTCCATTTCCAGCTGCATTTTGCCCATCTCCAACTCATGATCCGCACTCACGCTGTGCTCATGTCGCAGCTCCCGTGGGTGAGCTTCGCCGGCGTGTGTAGCATTCCTGGTGAGGCGGTTTGGTCTCCTCCCCATGATCCGCTGCGTCTGTATTTCAGGCTCGGTATTCTGTCACAAGGTTGTAGACGGGGACGGAGGCAGGTGCAGATCAAACTCTTTATTAAACATAAAAACTCAAATCAAACGTAACATAGACAAACCAGGAAACCGCCACAACACATAATACTTGTGAAGCAATCTACTACTTCTATCTATCTAATACCGAGCAACGTGCTAGGTGCTTGGGAGCCTTAAACTCAAACTAAGCATGATTAACAGAAATATCAAACACCGGTGTCAAATCAGGAAGCAAAACCAAAACGAAGGTCACGTGGTTAGTCTGACGGCAAAACCCAGTGCCACAGCGCCCTTTGCTGGGCACCCTGTGACAGAGAGGTTTATTACAAATTTATTTCGTTCTCAAATGAAGGAAATGAATTGAATAAAGATTTGTTTATTTCACTTTGATGAAAGAGAATCAAAGGTCCAAGTCAGTAAAATGATCCGATCTTCCCATCACTAACTTCTGTGTCAGACCTACACCGTAAACTCTGATATCTACAGCGATTATGGAGTAGCTTACACCAGGGGTTCCCAAACTTTTCCAGGGCAAGCCCCCCCAAATGGCATTATCATTCGACTGTTTTGCTTATTTTCTTTTTTTTGTTTTGAATTTGTATGTCAGTTGTATGAAAAAAACTTCTCACAGTTGGAGAACATGCATGCTGAAAATGTTCATTTTAAGGGAATACAAGCTATTTAAAATTGGTTTCATGAGCAGCTACTACACCTACATGACAGCTCATGGACATTAGGACTGTATTCTTCTAATTAGTTAGTAGGATACACGAGGAATAAAACACTTTTATTGGAAAATCCTCCACAACAGGGCGGTGTGATGAAGCAGGACTGTTACCACCCCAAAGCTGATCATTTTCCTTTAACAGCCCATCCCCATGCTAAACAAGCTACTTCCTGTTCTCACTTACATTATGGTCTCATCTGACCACAACACTTTCACCCAGTTGTCCTCTGGTGGTCAGATGAGACCAAAATGGAGCTCTTTGGCATCAACTCAACTCGCTGTGTTTGGAGGAGGAGGAATGCTGCCTATGACCTCAAGAACACCATCCCCACCGTCAAACATGGAGGTGGAAACATTATGCTTTGGGGGTGTTTTTCTGCTAAGGGGACAGGACAACTTCACCGCATCAAAGGGACGATGGACGGGGCCATGTACCGTCAAATCTTGGGTGAGAACCTCCTTCCCTCAGCCAGGGCATTGAAAATTAAAAGTAATTACTAAGTCATTACCAAGTACTAAGTCATGTTTTGCAGAGGGGTCAAATACTTTTTTCCCGCATTAAAATGCAAATCAATTTCTAACATTTTTGACATGCGTTTTTCTGGATTTTTTTTTTGTTTTTTGTCTCTCACTGTTCAAATAAACCTACCATTAAAATTATAGACTGATCATTTCTTTGTTAGTGGGCAAACGTACAAAATCAGCAGGGGATCAAATACTTTGTCCCTCACTGTATATATATATATATATATATATATCCATCCATCCATCCATCCTCAACCGCTTATCCATAATCGGGTTGCGGGGGTAGCAGTTCCAGCAAGGGACCCCAAACTTCCCTTTCCCGAGCCACATTAACCAGCTCTGACTGGGGGATCTCGAGGTGTTCCCAGTGTGGAAATATAGTCTCTCCACCTAGTCTTGGGTCTTCCCCAAGGTCTCCTCCCGGCTGGACGTGCCTGGAACACCTCCCTAGGGAGTCGCCGAGGGGACATCCTTACCAGGTGCCTGAACCACGTCACCTGGCTCCTTTCAACGCAAAGGAGCAGCGGCTCTACTCTGAGTTCCTCTCGGATAGCCGAGCTTCTGACCCTATGTCTAAGGGAGAGGCCAGCCACCCTCCTGAGAAAACCCATTTCGGCCGCTTGCACCCGAGATCTAGTTCTTTCAGTCACTACCCAACCTTCATGACCATAGGTGAGTGTAGGAACGAAATTTGCCCGGTAGATCGAGAGTTTTGCTTTCCGGCTCAGCTCTCTTTTCGTCACAACAGTGCGGTAAAGCGATTGCAATACCGCTCCCGCTGCTCTGATTCTCTGGCCAATCTCCCACTCCAATGTCCCCTCGCTTGTGAACAAGACCTCAAGGTACTTGAACTCCTTCACTTGGGTTATGTTCTCATTCCCTACCCGGAGTAGGCAGTCCATCGGTTTCCTGCTAAGAGCCATGTCCTCAGATTAAGAGGTGCTAATCCTCATCCTGGCTGCAAACCGATCCAGTAAGGGCTGGAGGTCACGGACCGAAGATGCCATCAGAACCACATCATCTGCAAAAAGCAGCGATGAGATCCTCAGGTCACCAAACCGCAACCCCTCCCCACCATGACTACGCCTCGATATCCTGTCCATGAATATCACAAACAGGATTGGTGACAAAGCACAGCCCTGGCGGAGACCAACCCCCACCTGGAACAAGACCGACTTTTTGCCGAGCATCCGGACACAACTCTCGCTTTGGGTGTACAGCGATTGGATAGCCCTAAGAAGGGAACCCTTCACCCCATACTCCCTCAGCACCTCCCACATTAGACCCCTGGGGACCCAGCCATACGCCTTCTCCAGATCCCCAAAACACATGTAGACCGGATGGGCATACTCCCAGGACCCCTCCAAGATCCTTGCGAGAGTAAAGAGCTGGTCTGTTGTTCCACGACCAGGACGGAGTCTGCATTGTTCCTCCTCAATCCGAGGTTCGACTATTGGTCGAACCCTCCGTTCCAGCACCTTGGAGTAGACTTTACCAGGGAGGCTGAGAAGTGTGATACCACTATAATTGGCACACACTCTCTGGTCCACCTTTTTAAACAGGGGAACCACCACCCCGGTCTGCCACTCCTTGGGTGCTGTCCCCGACTTCCACGCAATGTTAAAGAGGCGTGTCATCCAAGACATCCCCTCCACACCCAGAGCTTTCAGCATTTCTGGCCGGATCTCATCAATCCCCAGGGCTTTGCCACTGTGTAGTTGATTGACTACCTCAGTAACCTCCACCACGGAAATTGACAATGATCCCCCATCAGCCTCCCCCTCTGCCTCTACCATAGAGGGTGTGTTAGTCGGATTCTGGAGTTCCTCAAAGTGTTCCTTCCACCATGCAATTACTTCCTCAGTTGAGGTCAACAGCGTCCCATCCTTACTGTACACAGCTTGGATGGTTCCCCGTTTCCCCTTCCTGAGGTGGTGGATGGTTTTCCAGAAACACCTTGGTGCCGACCGAAAGTTCTTCTTCATGTCCTCTCCGAACTTCTCTCACACCCACTGCTTTGCTTCTTTCACGGCAGAATCTGCAGCCCTTCTGGCCTGTCGGTAACTTGCAACTGCCTCCAGAGTCCTCCGGGATAACACATCCTGGAAGGCCTCCTTCTTCAGTCGGAGGACTTCCCTGACCCCCGGTATCCACCATGGTGTTTGAGGGTTACCGTCCCTTGAGGCACCTAAGACCTTGAGACCACAGCTCTCCGCCACAGCTTCAGCAATGGAGGCTTTGAACATTGCCCACTCGGGTTCGATGCCCCCAACCTCCACAGGGATGCCAGAAAAATTCCACCGGAGGTGTGAGTTGAAGATCTCACAGACAGTGGCCTCCTCCAGACATTCCCAGTTCACCCACACTACCCGTTTGGGCTTTCCAGGTCTGTCCAGAGTCTTCCCCCACCTCTTTATCCAACTCACCACCAGATGGTGATCAGTTGACAGCTCCGCCCCTCTATTCACCCGAGTGTCCAGAACACGCGGCCTCAGATCAGATGATACGATTACAAAATCGATCATAGACCTTCGGCCTAAGGTGCTCTGGTACCAAGTACACTTATGGCTCATAAGTGTGTCCTCATGTTTGAACATGGTATTTGTTATAGACAGCCCATGATTAGCACAGAAGTCCACTAACAAATGCCCGCTCAGGTTTTTGATCAGGGAGGCCGTTCCTCCCAATCACGCCTCTCCAGTTATCTCCATCATTGCCCACATGCGTGTTGAAGTCCCCCAGCAGAACTATGGAGTCCCCTACTGGTGCCCCATATTGGACTCTGTTCAGGGTCTCCAAGAAGGCTGAGTACTCTGAACTGGTGTTCGGTGCATATGCACATACAACAGTCAGAGTTTCCCCCCCGAACCCGTAGGCGTAAGGAGGCGACCCTCTCGTCCACCGGTGTAAACTCTGACTTAACGGCGCTCAGCCGGGAACTTGTGAGTATCCCCACACCTTTTTTGGGATTGCCCGACTGCGAGCACCTGGTGGCTGGGTTTGCCACGGAGCCCAGGCGGGCAATCCCTCTGGGCCTGGCTCCAGACGGGGGCCACAGGCTTCTGCCGGGCAGGGTAACTCCTCCTCACTTTTTCTTTTCCATGAGGGTTTTTGGAACCATTCTTAGTCTGGCCCCTCCCCTGAGACCACTTTGCCTTGGGAGACCCTACCAGGAGCACAAGGCTCCAGACAACACAGCCCTCAGGTTCATAGGGACACACAAACCTCTCCACCACGATAAGGTGACGGTTCCCAGAGAGGAGAAGATTTATATATATATACAGTGGTGTGAAAAAGTGTTTGCCCCCTTCCTCATTTCCTGTTCCTTTGCATGTTTGTCACACTTAAGTGTTTCGGAACATCAAACCAATTTAAACAATAGTCAAGGACAACACAAGTAAACAAAAAATGCAATTTGTAAATGAAGGTGTTTATTATTAAAGGTGAAAAAAATCCAAACCATCATGGCCCTGTGTGAAAAAGTGATTGCCCCTAAACCTAATAACTGGTTGGGCCAAACCCTTAGAGCAACAACTGCAACCAAGCGCTTTGCGATAACGTGCAATGAGGCTTTTACAGCGTCCTGGAGGAATTTTGGCCCACTCATCTTTGCAGAATTGTCCTAATTCAGTTACATTAGAGGGTTTTCGAGCATGAACGGCCTTTTTAAGGTCATACCACAACATCTCAATAGGATTCAGGTCAGGACTTTGGCTAGGCCACTCCAAAGTCTTCATTTTGTTTTTCTTCAGCCATTCGGTGGTGGACTTGCTGGTGTGTTTAGGATCATTGTCCTGCTGCAGAACCCAAGTTCGTTTCAGCTTGAGTACACGAACAGATGGTCGGACATTCTCCTTCAGGATCTCTTGGTAGACAGCAGAATTCATAGTTCCTTTTATCTCGGCAAGTCTTCCAGGTCCTGAAGCAGCAAAACAGCCCCAGACCATCACACTAGCACCACCATATTTTACTGTTGGTATAATGTTCTTTTTATGAAATGCAGTGTTCCTTCTATGCCAGATATACTTGGACACACACCTTCCAAAGAGTTCCACTTTTGTCTCATCGGTCCACAGAATGTTGTCCCAAAAAGCTTTGGGGATCATCAAGATGTGTTGTGGGGAAATTGAGACGAGCTTTGATGTTCTTTTTGCTCAGCAGTGGTTTTCTCCTTGGAACTCTGCCATGCAGGCCATTTTTGCCCAGTCTTTTCCTGATGGTGGAGGCATGAACGCTGACCTTAACTGAGGCAAGTGAGGCCTGCAGTTCTTTGGACGTTGTTGTGGGGTCTTTGTGACCTCTTGGATGAGTCATCGCGCGCTCTTGGGGTAATTTTGGGCGGCCGGCCACTCCTGGGAAGGTTCACCACTGTTCCATGTCTTCGCCATTTGTGGATAATGGCTCTCACTGTGGTTCGCTGGATTCCCAAAGCTTTGGAAATGGCTTTATAACCCTTTCCAGACTGATAGATCTCAATTACTTTCTTTCTCAATTGTTCCTGAATTTCTTTGGGTCTCGGCATGATGTGTAGCTTTTAAGGATCTTCTGGTGGACCTTACTGTGTCAAGCAGCTCCTATTTAAGCGATGCCTTGATTGTGAACAGGTGTGGCAATAATCAGGCCTGGGTGTGGCTAGAGAAATTGAACTCAGGTGTGGACAACCACAGTTATAGTATGTTTTAACAAGGGGGGCAATCACTTTTTCACACAGGGCCATGATGGTTTGGATTTTTTTTCACCTTTAATAATAAACACCTTCATTTACAAATTGCATTTTGTGTTTACTTGTGTTGTCCTTGACTATTGTTTAAATTGGTTTGATGTTCCGAAACACTTAAGTGTGACAAACATGCAAAGGAACAGGAAATGAGGAAGGGGTCAAACACTTTTTCACACCACTGTATATATATATATACGATTGAGAAAGATAGTTTCAAACCATTTTAAAGCAACCTCACTAAGACCTATATGCTTGAGTCATTGTAATAATAAATTATGATCTACAGAATCAAATGCTTTTGAAAGATCAACAAATAAAGCTGCACAAGACTGTTTCCTATATAAAGCGCTGATTATATTATTTGTGACTAACATGGCTGCTGTAATAGTACTATTGCCCGATCTAAAGCCTGATTGATTGTCATTAAGGATATTATTTTCAGATAAGATATTATTGTTTTATTTGATAAATAAATTTATTTCTTTTTATAAATTTATAAATTTATTTTATTTGGAAAAATTCTAATACTTTAGCTAAAACAGGCAGATTGGGCGATAATTATTTGGATCAGAGGGATCTCCACCCTTTAATAAAGGGACAACCATTGCCGATTTCCACATTCTGGGCATAACATTAGAAGTTAAATTTAAATTAAATATAGATGCAATAGGCTCTGCAGTTCTTTGCTGCAGTTCTTAAGAAATAGGCCTCAATCTTATCAGTTCCAGCTGACTTTCTGTTGTCTAATTTCATTAAAGCTTCATAGACGTGTGTAGCGGTAATAGGAGAAAACTGCAAAGGACAATGTTGGACAGACTCAGAAGTTCCCGTAGGAGCATGAGCGTCTAAATGACTAGAATCAGAAATTGAGCCAACAGAAACAAAGTAATTATTAAATGTATATGCATTACATGTGTCCTGAGAAACTTCAATTTAATTCAATTCAATTAGATTATTGTTGTCCATGTAAACGTAGTCAGTAGTGACTGCGTTTACATGGACAACAATAATCCACTCTTAATCTAATTAAGACCATACTTTGATTTAGAAACTACCATGTAAACACCAACCTTAATCTAATTAAGGTCATAATTTAAGTACGCTCTAATCGAATTAAGATAGGTGGAGTACTCCTGTTTTAATCGTATTATGGACGTGTATTACAGACATGTAAACACTGTAATCACATTATGAACGTCGTGTGAGAGTTTTCACCGCATTTTGCCACATGACACGATCACACACGGCAGTTTTATGTTTTGCGGCGAACAAGAGAGTTCGGCTGTGTTCCAAACTGCATACTTGCCTACTATAGTCCTGTAGTGGGGAAAAATACATGTATCTCTGCTACTATACAGTAGGTAAGTATGCGATTTGAGACGCACCCCACGGCTTCAAGCAGTCGTCTATTAGCACGTACATCATGACAAATAATTAACTGCACTTAAAGCGTTTGTAAAAAAATTAAACAAAAACACCCAAAACTGTATACGGTCCCATAACGACCGAACTGTATGTTGATACGTGAAATTTAGGAGTGACGTCGAACGGCGTGGCGCGGTGACGTAATGACGCTGGCTCTTAATCTAATTATGATCTATAATATGTAAAACGTGAACATGACAGGAGTATTCTAAAAGCGACTCATGTAAACACCTTAATCACATTATTACCTTACTTAGATTAAGGTCAATAATTAGATTATTTCTGTCCATGTAAACGTAGTCACTGTTAAAACGTGCTAATTCATGTTAGCAACATGCTAATTCATGTTAGCAACGTGCTAATCCATGCAAAACCACCAAGCACACCCTAGCAACTGCTTAGCAGCACCCTAGTAACCACCTAGAACACCCTAGCAACTGCTTAGCAACCACCCACAACACCCAAGCAACCACAAATCTATCTGTCTATCTATCGATCTAATTAACTCTATAACGATTGTGACTCTGTCTATATTTCAGAGTTGCTTTCTAAGGCCAATATCAAAGTTTGTCGTGACGAACTTTACCTATCTAGTTTTATTTAATATCTTTAACCATTTTCTGGTCAGGAGTCAGGTAACACACAGTGCACTCTGAGAGCATAAACAACAATTTCAAAAGTAAAAAAAAAAAATACATTAATAAGTAACTACTATATCTAATTGCCACACAAGAATTTAGACCCTTTGCTGAGACACTTGAAACAGCTCAGGTGCATCCTGTGATCATCTTAGAGATGTTTCTACAACGTGACTAAAGTTCTCCTTGTCAGGCGGGGGGACACAGGCGCGGGACCAGGTAGAGGCTGATAGCGAATCCGGCGGGAACGAGACGGATAATCCAGGGACGGGGCGGACACTGTCAGGGCATCGGGGAAAAAACCAGCGAAAGCGTAGTACAAGACGGAAGATCCAAAAGCGTAGTCAGATGCAAGCAGAGAGTCGCGGAAAACCAGGAAGTCTTAGTGCAGGGCGGAAGATCCAAAAGCGTAGTCAGAGGCAAGCAGAGAGTCGTGGAAAACCAGGAAGTCGTACAGATAATCGAGAGCTTGGTATCGCAGCAAACAAGCGTTACGAGCGTATACTTCGCACCGTGGACTCGGAATGTGGTTTCTTAAATCCCTGTGTCTCCAAGAAAGCCGACACCAGGTGTTGCTCATCAGTATTCCGGTGATCTCTCACGCATGCGCTCGCGTGGGGGTTTCTGGGAGTTGGAGTTCGGGATGCTCCGGGCAGTGCGCATGCGCGCTCGTGTGGGCTGTTGGGAATTTGCGTCCCGACTGGGCTGCGCTCTGACAGAGCCCCCCCCAAGGGGCTCACTCTGGGAGCCCCAACGCTCCTCGGCCTCCCTCGTGGCCTGGGACCTGGGAGACCTGGGTATGAGCGATGGAAACTCTCTAACAGCTCGGGGTCTAGGATGTCCCGACGCGGGACCCAACACTGCTCCTCTGGTCCATAACCCTCCCACGCGACCAGATACTCCAAGCCCCGCCTTCGTCGCCGAGATTTCAGGATGTGACTCACTCGATACGCAGGTTGCCCCTCGATCTGGAGGGGAGTCTGGGGTTCGGTAGCAGGCACATCCTCTGCCAAGGGACCATTCATTACCGGTTTTAGACGAGACACATGGAACGACGGGGATATTTGACTGTGTGGCGGCAACTTCAGGCGGTACGTCACTTCATTCACCTGGCGGAGGATTCGATAGGGCCCAGTGTATCGCAGAGTGAGCTTCCTGCAGCTGTGAGGTTGCTTCAAGTTCCGTGTAGAGAGCCACACTCTATCCCCCGGTTGATAGTTAGGGTGGTCACTCCGTCTGCGATCCGCTTGGTGTTTGTACTTCTCCGAGATGGTTTCGAGGCCCGTGGGTTCCGCCGCCCAGATCTCGCTCACTGCTCGCTGAACCACCGGTTGACAGCCGGCGCAGACGTGGGGGAGACGCGCCTTACGGGAACAAGGGTGGCTTGTCCGGTAGCACACTGGAAGGGAGTTAGCTGGGTGGGCGAAAGTGCCGTAGGGAATTCTGAGCATACTCCGCCCAGGGTATGAAAGTGCTCCAGTCTTCCGGGTTTCGAGCGCAAAGGTTCGCGCAGCGCCTTAGTTCCTGGTTCACTCTTTTCGGCTTGGCCGTTGGCCTGTGGGTGATAGCCTGATGTGAGACTCACGGTCACCCCTAGTTTCTCCATGAAGCTGGTCCACACCCGGGAGGTGAACTGGGGGCCCCGGTCACTGACAATTTCCTCGGGGATGCCGAAATAACGAAAAACGTGCTGGAAAATGAGAGTGGCGGTGGAGAAGGCGGTGGGGAGCGCGGGCAAGGGGACAAAACGGACGGCCTTCGAGAATCGGTCCACCACTACGAAGATTACGGTGTTCCCTTGTGAAACGGGCAGATCGGTGATGAAGTCGATGGCCAGGTGTGACCACGGTTCTTTCGGTATGGGGCAACGGTCTGAGCTTACCGACGGGCAGTTTCCTAGGCACCTTGGCTTGGGCACACAGGGGAGCATGACGCCACCGCCTTCGGACCTCTTGGTCCATGCCCGGCCACCAATACTTCTCCTGTAGGAGCTGATAGGTTCGTTTTGCCCCAGGGTGCCCGGTTCCTCTGACTGAATGGGCCCAGGAGATCAGGTTAGTTCGATGGCTCTCGGGAACGAACAGTTTCCCGCATGGACAATTAGCGGGGATGCTGTCGGTGGGCGCTCGCGCTAATTCCTGGTCCAGGTCCCACTCGACGGCACTGAGAAAGCAGGTGGGAGGGAGGAGCGGGTCCGCCGGGTCGGGAACCTGGCCCGGGGCCTCTTGCCGGGAGAGGGCGTCCGCTTTGAGGTTCTTAGAGCCGGACGGTAGGAGACCATGAAATTGAAGCGCGTGAAGAACAGACTCCATCTGGCCTGACGCGTGCGTTCATTCTCTTGGTAGTCCGGAGGTATTCCAAATTCTTATGGTCAGTAAAACTATGAATGGGTGAGCTGCACCCTCCAGCCAGTGTCTCCACTCCTCAAAGGCCAGCTTCATGGCCAAAAGTTCACGGTCCCCTACCCCATAATTCCGCTCGGCGGGGCTAAATTTGTGCGAGAAGAACGCAACAGGATGCAGCTTTGGTTTGTCCCCGAACCTCTGGGAGAGGACTGCCCCGGCCCCCGTGCCTGAGGCGTCCACTTCTACCACAAAGGGACGGTCTGGGTCCGGATGCCGGAGGATCGGCGCCGTGGTAAAGGCGGTCTTCAGCTTGCTGAAGGCTCCTTGGGCCTCGAGGGTCCAGGACAGCCGCTTCGGCTGCCCCCGTAACAGGGAGGTGAGGGGGCTGGCTATCGCACTGAAATCCCGGATGAACCTTCGATAAAAATTTGCAAACCCCAAAAATCGCTGTAATTCCTTGACTCTGGTCGGTGTCGGCAACTTCAGCACCGCGGTAACCTTTTCTTGGTCCATGGACACCCCTTCGGGACCTATGACATATCCCAGAAACGCTATGGTGGTCCGGTGGAACTCACACTTCTCTGCTTTGACGTACAGCTGGTTCCGTAACAGTCTGTGTAGAACTTGGCGCACGTGTGACCGGTGTTCCTCCGGTGAGTTAGAGAAAATGAGGATATCGTCAATGTAGGCAATGACAAATTTTCCCAGCATGTCGTGAAGCACGTCATTTATGAGGCACTGGAATACTGAAGGAGCGTTAGAAAGCCCATAGGGCATTACCAAGTACTCGTAGTGCCCGGTGAGTGTACTGAACGCCTTTTTTCAACTCGTCTCCTCCCGGTCAATACGGTTAGGGTTGTAGGCACCGCGGAGGTCCAGTTTTGTGAACAACTTGGCTGTCCGTAACTGCTCCAGGGGCGGACGGTACCAGCGGAGGGGATATCGGTAGCGCGCAAACAACAGCGGTTCAGCGCCCGGTAGTCAATACAGGGGCGCAGGCCTCCTCCCCGCTTCTACGGAAAAAGAACCCGGCGGACACGGGGGAGGTTGAGGGTTGGATGTACCCTTGTTGGAGGGCTTCTCGAATATAGTCCCTCATTGCCTGTTGTTCCGGGATGGAGAGTGAATACACCCCCCCTTTTGGCAGGACAGCCCCCGGCAGGAAATCAATGGCGCAGTCGTAGCTTCGATGTGGGGGTAATCCACTGGCCCTTCTTTTGCTGAATACCTCCTTCAAATCCATGTACTCATGGGGAATGGTGGCCGGAACCGGGCCATCAGGGCTCTCGATGGAAGTGGAGGAGATACTGATCGTGGCGGAGGACAGGCAGTGCTGAAAGCAGTAGGGGGACCAACGGGTGATGTCCCCTTTGTCCCATGTGATTTGGGGATTGTGCTGAGCTAACCAGGGGTATCCGAGGACCAGGGGATATCGGGCTTTATGAATGACAAAAAATGAAATGGATTCACGATGCAAGGCGCTGGCATGCAGGAGGAGACTTTCCGTTACGTGGGTGATGCGACCATTTCCGATGGGTGCTCCATCGATGGCTTGAATGTGACGGGGAGGCGCGAGGCTTCGTAAGGGGATGTTGTGACGGTGCGCCGTCTCCTGGTCCAGAAAGTTTCCTGCTGCTCCGGAATCGATTAATGCTTCTAAAACACAGAGACCAGAAGCATGTTCAAGCCCCACTCGAATCACAAATGCTCCCCCGGAAATTAGTGTTGAAGAGGTGGGAACCGGACTCACCGTTCTCTGGGCTGTTCCTGGGGCAGAAGGTCTCCTGGGACATCCCCGGATGAAGTGTCCTTTCTCACCACAGTAAAAGCAGAGCCGTTCTTGGCGGCGGCGTTCCCGTTCCTGGGCAGGGAGGAGAGCTTGCCCTAGCTGCATGGGTTCCTCCCCGGTTTCCTGGCAGGACCGGGTCTCCCCTCCTGGTCCCGGTGCTCGTTGGCGTAGTAACCGGTCCAAGCGATTGGCCAGGGTGATGAGGTCATCCAGGGAGGCGCTGTCATCGCGACACGCGAGCTCCCGGGTAACATCAGCATTCAGTCCTCTCCTGAACATTGTTTTAAGAGCGGCGTCATTCCAGCGCGCAGCTACCGTACCGAAAATCGAGGGCATACTCCCCACACCGTGTGGACCTTGCTGGATGGTTAGCAGTTCCTCCCCAGTCTCCTGTTTATCTGGGCAGTAATCAAAAACAGTGCGAAAGCGGGTAACGAGTTGTTCGTGGTGGTGGGGTTGGGATTGCCCTCCCATTCAGCAGTTGCCCATAATTGAGCTCTCCCAGTGAGCAGTTCCATAAAAATAATCACCTTGCACATGTCTGACATCTCCGGTGCGCAGCGAAATACAGGGAGCATTGGAGGAGAAACCGCCGGCAGCGCTGTGGGATTCCCCATCGTATTTTTTCCGGTTTGGGGAATAGAGGGGGAGCGAGGTTGAGAAGCCGTGGCTGGAGCGGGAGGGAGAGTGAGGCGCCCAGCTGGGCTGCGCAACTCAGCAATGGCCCTACCCTGTTCGGAGATCATTCGTCAGGCTGCTTCCGGCTTGACGCTGCTTCTCGGCTTGACGCTGCTCCCGCTTGACGCTGCTTCCGGCTTGACGCTGCTTCCGCTTGACGCTGCTTCCGGCTTGACGCTATTATATTACTTTTCTTATTTCTATACTTTAAAAAATATATATATATTTACTTGAATTTCACAAATATAAACACAGTAGTTTAGATAAACAAACATTACAACTTACGATTAGCTTTAGCCCGCTAGCATTCCGGTGTAGCAGTAACCGCTAGCATCACCTACCACTAGCCTACCTTTACGTTTGTATTTCATATTTTGAATTTATCACTGTTCTGTTTAAAAACAAATATGTCCACCGTCTCTCCTGTTCTGAGTGCAGATGACTCGGCCGAGCTTCACATGGTGTTGCTGGAACTGGAGGATGTGGAGGAGGGGATCCGCGGCCTACTTGACCAGCAGGCCCAGCTGCAGGAGCGACGAACTGCGCTGGAATCATCTTGTGCCTCTGTCCACACACACAAGGTAAACACACAGTGTGGTATTTCCACTCCCAGCCCCTCACGCCGTGTGTTTCTCTGTGCAGGGATCGTGCAGCCAGGACCTTCCCAGCCACGGTCTCCCGTCACACCGGCCAACACACCTCGGGCCTTGGGTGAACCAGCGGCGGAAGGCTGCACCCTTCACGGGGGCTCTCCACCACCGGTGTTCCAGATTCCAACCCGGAACCGCTTCGCCTCTCTCCGCAGACCAGACCCAACGCTGTGATCGTCGGAGACTCCATCGTGCGGAACGGTCCGTGTAGCTTCATCCAAAGGTAAGGTGCACACACACTGTTTTTCTGGTGCTCGTGTTTTTGATGTCGCTGTGCAGGTATCCAGGATCCTGAAGGCGACGGCCCGCATTGAGCGTTTGTGCTGCACGCCGGGACGAACGATACCAGGCTACGACGGAGGTTCTGAAGAGGGACTTCACCAGCCTGATCGAGACGGTGCGAGGCAGATCACCCACAGCGAGGATCATCGTCTCTGGACCTCTTCCCACATTCAGAGCGTAGCAGAAAAGTTCAGTAGACTTCTCCCTTTAAATGAATGGTTAGTCTCTTGGTGTAATGAGCAGAATCTAGTGTTTGTTAATAACTGGAATCTGTTTTTTGGGAGGGCGCCCTAGGCTGTTTTGTCCTGATGGCCTGCACCCCAGCAGCGTTGGAGCCGAACACTGTCCGAGAACATCTCCAAAGGCCGCCACCCAAGTGACTCTCTACCGTAAGTACATCTTCTGACAATAACAGTCAGTTTAATCAATGTTCATTTAATAGTCAATCACCAGTAATAAATACTATTGAGACTGTGTCTGTTCCCCCGAGCTATACACAAATAGGAAATCTCGTAACCTTCGTAACCTAATTAACATAAAATTAAATCATATTGAATGCACAGCCAGCATTTTTGATCTGAAGCTAGGACTATTAAACGTTAGATCTCTTATGTCTAAGGCTCTTATTGTCAACGACATCATTACTGACCAGGAATGTAATTTAATGTGTTTAACGGAAACTTGGGTTAAACCAAACGAGTACATAGCATTAAATGAAGCCAGTCCTCCTGGATACAGTTATGTACATCAGCCTCGTTCAACTGGTAGAGGAGGAGGTATTGGTCTTATCCATAGTGAAATCTAATCGTCACACAAAAAATATAGTCATAAGTTTAATTCCTTTGAAATTCTTTATACCAGTGTAAATCCCATAGCCAAAAAAAATAAGTCAATTCCTCTAATTATTATTTACAGACCCCCAGGGCCTTATACTGAATTTCTTAGTGAATTTGCAGACTTTGTATCAAACCTGGTTGTGTCTGTAAATAAAGCATTAATCGTCGGAGATTTTAATGTTCATTTTGATAACCTGGAGGACCCTCTGAGAACAGCGGTCGTGTCCATCTTAGATTCAGTAGGGATTAATCAGAACGTGATCGGGCCTACTCATAGTGGTGGTCACACTCTTGACCTCATACTAACATACGGACTACGTATAGAAAATATTGAAATTATTCCACAGTCTGAAGTTATCTCAGACCACCATCTTATCTCATTCATAATCTGTATGGATTATAATATCTCCACCTCGCCTCGCTACCGCGTAAAACGCACATTCACATCAGCTACTGCACTGAGCTTCATAAATAACCTACCAGAGACATCAGTTAGTTTTGGATCAGCGCCTGATCCAGTAGATCTCGACCAGGCAACTGAAAGTTTGGAGTCAACACTCCGTTGCACACTAGATAGAGTGGCTCCACTCAAAAGGAAAATAATTAGACAAAAAAAATTAGCACCCTGGTATAATGATCTAACGCGATCCTTAAAACAGAAATCTAGACAATTAGAACGTAAATGGCGCCAAACCAAGCTGGTTATATTTCAGACAGCATGGAAGGAGAGCCTACTGCAATATAGGAAATCTCTTGTCGATGCTAAAAAGATCTACTTCTCCACCTTAATAGGAGACAACCAAAACAATTCCAGATTCCTCTTCAACACGGTAGCACAACTAACTAGGAATAAAACCACTTCAGAGGAAAAAACTCAATCATTTCATAGCAGTGAGGATTTTATGAAATTTTTCATTTATAAAATTGAAAATATTAGAGATGAAATACAGGCCATTAAATTACAACCGGTCAGTAATATAACAAACACATTAGATGACAATGTGGCAATACCGGATCAATGTTTAGAGTGTTTTGCTCCGCTTATAGAGACCGACCTAGCTACACTAATCTCATCAGCTAATTCATCAACCTGCATACTAGATCCTATACCCACATGTTTGTTTAAACAGATTTGTCCAGGAGTAATTAAGTCACTTTTAAATATAGTAAATTCCTCCCCTAACCACTGGCTATGTCCCTAAATCTCTAAAATTAGCAGTTATTAAACCATTGATAAAAAACCTGACCTTGACCCGTCTCAATTATCCAATTATAGACCAATATCGAATCTCCCCTTCATCTCAAAGATTCTAGAAAAGGTAGTAGCATAACAGTTATGCTCATACTTAGAAAGGAACAACATTCATGAAATATATCAGTCAGGATTTAGACCTCATCACAGCACAGAGACAGCACTAGTTAAAGTAGTAAATGACCTTCTTCTGACCTCTGATCAGGGTTGTGTCTCGCTGCTTGTGTTACTAGACCTTAGTGCAGCTTTCGATACCATAGATCACACTATTCTCCTTGATAGATTAGAAAATGTTGTTGGTATTAAGGGAACAGTCCTCTCCTGGCTCAGGTCTTATCTGACCGATCGTTATCAATTCGTAGATATAAATGGTGATTTCTCCATGCGTACTGAG
Source organism: Ameiurus melas (assembly GCA_012411365.1). NCBI lineage: Eukaryota > Metazoa > Chordata > Actinopteri > Siluriformes > Ictaluridae > Ameiurus > Ameiurus melas. The sequence goes on from CM022759.1 coordinate 28,513,342, forward strand.
GTTACTTTTTGGAGTTCCCCAGGGTTCTGTTTTTAGGCCCGCTGCTTTTTACCTTATATATGTTACCCCTAGGACAAATTATTCGTAAACATGGAATTAGCTTCCACTGTTATGCTGATGATACACAGCTGTATGTTTCAGCGAAGCCAGAGGACAGACAGAAGCTTAGTAAAGTTGAGGATTGTGTAAATGACATTAGATGTTGGATGTTAACTAACTTCCTTTTACTTAATTCTGATAAAACAGAAATACTTTTATTAGGCCCACGTGTAGCTAGAAGTAATCTTCCTGACTACACAGTAACTCTGGATGGTCTTTCTGTTTCATCATGTACAGCAGTTAAAGACCTCGGAGTGATTATTGACTCCAGTCTATCATTTGATGCTCATGTAGATAATATTACTAGGATAGCGTTCTTTCATCTCAGAAATATTTCTAAGATAAGAAACATATTGTCACTACATGATGCAGAAATACTGGTTCATGCATTCGTCACCTCTAGATTAGATTACTGTAATGCCTTACTGTCTGGATGTTCCAGTAGGAATATAAATAAACTCCAGTTAGTCCAGAATGCAGCTGCTAGAGTCCTTACTAGAACTAGAAGATACGACCATATCACCCCGATCTTATCCACACTGCATTGGCTCCCGGTAATATTTCGCATTAAGTTTAAAATACTTTTATTAACCTATAAAGCACTACACGGTCTCGCACCACAATATCTAAGCGACCTTCTGGTTTTATATGATCCGCCACGCCTACTCAGATCAAAAGATGCAGGCTATTTGATATTACCTAGAATAGTGAAGTCTACTGCAGGGGGAAGAGCCTTCGCTTATAGAGCCCCACAGTTATGGAACAGTCTTCCTATTAGTGTTCAGGACTCAGACACAGTCTCAGTGTTTAAATCTAGGCTTAAAACATATTTGTTTACTCAAGCTTACCCTGACTAGATTATATCGCACTACCTCACAGTCCTAATCGTTTTTCTCCCTCTCTCTCTCTTTTTGCCGAGCCCCACACGAATTTATGGAGATATTGGAGATCCAGATCCCTTCTGCCTCTGGATGAGCCCAAATCTTCTGCTGGGACTACGGCTGCTCCTAAGGCCATACATACTTCTCATTTTCACATTATCTGTGTTACATTCACAATCTGTGTTACCCAGATGAGGATGGGTTTCCCTTCTGAGTCGGGTTCCTCTCAAGGTTTCCTCCTCAAAAACATCTTAGGGAGTTTTTCCTTGCCACCGTCGCCACTCAGTGGCTTGCTCAGTTGGGATAAATTCCATTTGTTTTCTACCTGTTTGTCTCTGTTTATCTGTTCCTGTTTGTCTCTCTTTAGATGTTTCTGACTGTTCATACCTGTTTTTTATTTCTGTAAAGCTGCTTTGAGACAATGACTATTGTAAAAAGTGCTATACAAATAAAATTGAATTGAATTGAATTGAATTCGTCCGTGTCCCTCGAGGGCGCGTGCCGCTTGCGGGTCTCCCGCTGTGTCCATCAGTCCGGCGAAGTATTCTGTCAGGCGGGGGGGGGAGGACACAGGCGCGGGAGCAGGTAGAGGCTGATAGCGAATCCGGCGGGAACGAGACGCGGGATAATCCAGGGACGGGGCGGACACTGTCAGGGCGTCGGGGAAAAAACCAGCGAAAGCGTAGTACAAGACGGAAGATCCAAAAGCGTAGTCAGATGCAAGCAGAGAGTCGCGGAAAACCAGGAAGTCGTAGTGCAGGGCGGAAGATCCAAAAGCGTAGTCAGAGGCAAGCAGAGAGTCGTGGAAAACCAGGAAGTCGTACAGATAATCGAGAGCTTGGTATCGCAGCAAACAACCGTGCTACATAATATACGCCCCCCGTGGACTCGGAATATGGTTTCTTAAATCCCTGTGTCTCCAAGAAAGCCGACACCAGGTGTTGCTCATCAGTATTCCGGTGATCTCTCCGCGCACGCGTGCGCGTCCGCGTGCGGGGGGGGTTTCTGGGAGTTAGAGTTCGGCTCCATGATTATAAGGAAGCACTATGTGATGGATTCGGTGTGTAAATGCTATTGAGGAAATTCTGATAAATTTAGACAACAAGTTGTTAATTTTGCTGTCTACCACAGTGTACTGGAGATGAAATTAAAGAATGAATGTGAGCTCAAAGCGCAGATTTTCATCATTAATGTGAGGATATTTAAATCCAATCAGATGTAGGAATTACAGCACTTTTTATAATTCCCTCATTATTTCACTTACAAGTAAGCAGATAAAAGTGTAGAGTTGATTTCAGGTGTGGCGTTTGCATTTGGAATCTGTTCTTGTTAACTCTCAATATGAAGTCCGAAGAGCTGTCACTGCCAGTGAAACGAGCCATCATTAGGCTGAAAAATGTAAACAAACACAAAAACATTAGGTGTGTCCAAATCAACTATTCAGTACATTCTTACGAAAATAATGTGTGTTGTGCATGTACAGAGGTCACATTTTCTCCAGGAATCTGTTCATCAGTGCCTCAAACCCCTCCTGCACTCTTAAAAAAAAGTGCCACAAAGGACCAAATAGGGGTTTCATAGTGAGGCCATAGAAGAACTTTTTTTGGTTCCACAAAAAACCTTTTAGTGAATTGTTCATTGAAGAAACATTTTTTTCCTTAGCGCCACAAATAACCTTTTCAGGTTCTACAAAGAACCCTGTTTGTTTGAAGAACCATTCAAAAAAAGGTTCTTTATGGCACCAATAGATCCAAAGCTGCTTAAAATTAAATAGGAATTTTTTCAACAATTAAACAAATTTGCTTATATACATTGTTTAAAAAAACTAGAATAACAAGATTTGACAAGATGATTATTTATCGAATTATAAGTCGATCTGTGTGTGTGTGTGTGTGTGTGTGTGTGAGAGAAAGACAGAGAGAGAGAGAGAGAGAGAGAGAGGGGATATAAATACATAACATTTAACTCAATTGTGACAAGGAACAATTTTAAATAATGCAGCAGATCTTTTTCTTGGCATCACATGCTTATATCAACCTTAAAATACATTTCATTCTTTACAAAACAAGCCTAGTGGCTCTGTATTAAAATAAACTGCTTTAATGAGACTACAACTTATTACCAGTCTAAAATGTTATTACAAGTTAACTTTCTTTCAGATTCTATTTATCATGGAACCATTACAGAAACTCTAAAAATTGTGTTTTTGTGATGAAGAGGTTTAAAATGTAAATTACAAAGCTGACATAAACAGCAGCATCAAAGGACAGGATCAATAGTTTGAAGCAACTACAGAGAATTAAAACCCCTTTGTACAGGGACAGGTCCACTCCTTTTAAAGACAAGGACTCCAAAAATGTATGTGATTTGTGAACAAGTCTTATATGATTTTGTAAGTTTGTCACTCTAGAGCACTGGTGTCAAACTCATTTTAGTTCAGGGGCCACTTACAGCCTAATTAGATGTCAAGTAGGCCGGGCCAGTAAAATCATAGTATAATCACCTATAAATAACAAGAAGTCCATGTTTTTACCTTTGATTTCATGCAAACACATTTATATTTAATGAAATGTCCTTTTATAAAATATATCATGAACAACCTCAGATTTCTTAAGACAAACATGTGCAATTTGCTTCTGATTATCATTCACATATACGTGCATTACAACTGCTCACAGTGTTTGTACAAATGCAAAAAGAAACTTCACAGGTATTTGGAACTGAAAAATATAGTATTTCACGTTAAAATTTATGGCATTGCATGAACAATAGGATTCCACCAAACCAAACTCTTTTGTACTGAAGCTGTTGACTAACATTAAATTGCACATTTAAAAAAAAAATCTATTACCCATTCATCTCTGTGAATAAATAGGAGGCGTTTTCATGGAAAACTTTACACTCTGTATCCACTTTTCTGCTTTTTGGCAGACATTTTGTCTAATGAGGGTGTGGGGACGAGTTGAAAATAGAGTAGACGACTCAGTGATAACAAACAGCAGACGTCGCATTGCTGCCATCTGCTGTTCAGTCCCAGAGATGTGCCGCGTCTTTTACCCCCTAGCGGATAATTTAGGAATAGCATTTTATTAAAAATGACAAGTTCGTGTCTTTTATGCATATTTTTTTTCACTTTCAAAATTCGTCCTGCGTTTGACACCCATGCTCTAGAGAATACACGGGGACAGCCATCAATTCCACACGTCACAGAAAAAGTCTTTTCACTTTCATGGTAAGAGTTTGTCACGTGTTGGTTTCATAACATGAACACTGTTAATGTGAAAACTGGAAAACACCTTCCATCTCATATTACTGAGCAATAAATGCCTGTTTTGCGTGTCCCACTGACACTTCATCAAGCCACTGGCAAACTTCTGCGACTGTCCAATGCTCAGTCATGCCTGTAAAGCAGAACAAAGACATTCATGTTATAAAATGCACAATGTTAGTACGTTGGATCTGCAATTTTACAACTGCACTTTAATATTTGACACAGCTAGCTTGGCATGAAAATTAACAATTTTTTTTTACTTCATATGAATTCAACAAACATAAAATATAACTTAAGATAATATCCATACTGCAGTAAATTAATTTAAGATCATTTGAAAGTAATTCCACAGCATTTCTACCAAATGTTCCTTTAAATAAACGAGTCAAGCCAAGAAAGTTGTACATTGAAAAATATGTCCTGTATTTAATTGAATTAGCTATTTATATTTTTATGAATTCACACTTACTGCTCACTTTTAGTCAGACCCTCAGCAAAAAAGACTCTCAATCAGCAGGTGCAAAATTTAAGTGAGAAGGAAAGCCTCCAAACTAGATCTGTTTAGAAAAGAGAATTAAATGAACACATTTTTTTTTAATCAGTTTAAAAAAAGAAAAAAACACGATGCACTGCCTGGCCAAAAAACACAAATATTTTATTGGATCAGCTTTATGTATGATATAGGTAGGCATGCGTTCATCATGAAATTGTTTCCACAAATTTATGGAACATCACAACATTTATTTCCATCAACAGCTGCATTCATTTCTGACCAAGATTTTGTATTGATGTTTTCAGATGTGGAGGGAGGAACATAGGATGGAAGTAGACGGAAACCCGCATTTTTAAGGTGTAAAAGTGTCACGATTCCCCCGTGCAACTGCGCGCGTTGAGCGCTGTTGCGCATGTGCGGGCATCTTCCGGGTTGACATCAAGGGTCAAGTGTGTTTTGGAATGGCCGACAGCTGTGAACGGTTACGGCGCTAAGGACTGGGAAGTCTATTTATACCGCGAGCCATGTTCCACACGGCACGGTTCAACTTAGAGACTTAACGATGTGTGTATTTATGAAGGAATGTGTGCCATGTAAAACTAAAGGGCGACTATCGGGAATCGCTGTGTCATGTTATGTTTATGCCTTAGCCGTAGCATTAGCGCTAGCCGTAGCCAAGTGAGCATAGCTTAGCTCAGGGCGTTTGTTTATCATATTTTGGTTTGCATTCACCACTGTAAATAAAGGTCACCGTTCAACTGTGATTGCATCCAGCCTGCTTCCTTCCCATCACATCATGTAACAGATTGAACCGCTGAACCATGGATGCAGCAGAGGAACGGAGAGGGCGCCAAACCCAAAACCCCATGCCAAATATCCCCGCCTTGGATTCGATGCAATTCGCACAGAGGACTTTCGAGGACATGCCGGAGCGGTATGATGGCCTCTCTTATCCGGACTGTTTTGTGAGGGACTGTCAGCACTATTTCTCCAGCCTGTGTGACCCGAAGCCAACCAAAGGACAATTTATTCGGTTTATTATGTCTTTTTTGGCCCAGTTTGAACATGGGCCCAGCGAATAGTGGCCGCGAGACCCGGGGTGGATATTCGGCAGTTTTTGGAGCTGTTTTTGGATGTGTATGGAGAACCAAGCCAGAGTTATGACCTGGATGAATTGCTGGGGGAAATGAATATGGCAACTAGTGCGGAACTCCCACTCCATGTACACTAGAGAAGAAGGACAGGACTGTCACTGCTCATCTAGTGAAGCGAGTTCCGCTCATCTCTAAGTCTCCAGTTCAAGCCACAGCCGCAACTCACGTCCAAGCTCCAGCCAAAGCTCAAAATCAACCTCCAAACAAGATCAAGCCTCAAGTGCCTACCCAAGCCGTGCCTCAACCCCCTATCACTGCCAAGCTTCACGTTCCAGTCACAGTCACTCAGAGTAAAAAAGATTCTGAATCTCACAGAAAGGCGAGAAAGGCGAAGCTCATCTGCACCATTGCGAGAGCGAGAAACAGAAGAAGGAAATGGCTGAAAAACTGGGCAAAATGCAGATGGAGTTGGAGGGTTTGAACAGCACTCTGTCTGAAGTGAAAAAGAAATATGTCAAAGCTACTAAAGGATGCTCATCTGTTAAGCTGCAACTACAGGAAACACAGGATTTGCTACAAGAGTATACACGCCAGAAACTGGCTCTGACCACACGGCTTTGTCAACTAGAGGATGAACAGAATTGACTGAAGGAGCTTCTGGAGGAGGAAAAAGAGAGAAGGAAGAGTGCAGAGAAACAGCTTCACCCCGTTCAGACACAGATGTCAGAATTGGAAAATAAATTGGAACAGGTGCATGAAATGGGGGCAGAGCTGGAGGATGAGAGGAAACAGAAAGCTCTGGCTGTAGCAGCAAAGAAGAAGCTGGAGCTTGACCTGTCCGAGCGGGAAGCTCAACTCATCCAGGCCATTAAAGCTCGAGATGAAGCACAGGGACAGCTGAAGAAGGTACAGACTCAGTTAAAGGATCAGTTCCGGGAGGTGGATGAACTGCAGCTTCTCTCGCTGCTCGGAGCAGCGCCAAAGAGAATGAATGCAAAGTCAAGAGTCTGGAGGCTGAAAATGTACAGTTACATGAAGATCTGTCTGCAGCTGATCGCAGTCAGAAGCAAGTTAAGCAGGAGAGAGATGAGATGCATGGTGAAGTGACCAGCTACAACTCCAAGATTTGAAAGAGGAGAAGCGGAGGTTGGAGGCTCGTATTTCTCAGCTGGAGGAGGAACTTGATGAGAAACAGGGCAACATTGAACTCGTTAATGAACCAATGAAGAAGGCTAATGCACAAGTGGACACACTGAGCACTGAGCTAGCGGGTGAGCGCCGCATGGCTCAGAAGAATGACACTGCGCGACAGCAGCTAGAAAGACAGAATAAGGATCTAGCTGCCAAAATGCAGGAGCTGGAACGCTCAGTCAAATCGAAGTCTCAGGTCTACAATGTACAAGTCCAGACTCAATCTCAAGTCTCGGACACCCACGTCCAAGTCATGTCCCAAGTTCCTGATGTCTCGTCCGAGCCGGCTGTTCTGACAAATCCAGTTCAGTTTAGGCCGGAGGCTAGCCCAGAAACTTTTTTGGGGGGGGCAACGAGGACAGCAGGGCTCCAGCCTGAGGCCTATGTGGAGGTCTCAGTGGTGGATCTCCGGACAGCCAAGGAAACTGTCCTGCTGTCCAACCCAGCCGAGGAGGCTGTCCTGCTGCCCTGCACAGCTAAGGAAACTGTCCTGCTGTCCCGTCCAGCTGAGGACGCCACTCAGCCTCCCTGCTCAGCCTAGGTCGTCACTCAGGCTCCACATCCAGCTGAGGACGCCGCTCAGCCTCACTGCTCAGCTGAGGTCGTCACTCAGGCTCCATGTCCAGCTGAGGACGTCGCTCAGCCACACTGCTCAGCTGAGGACGCCGCTCAGCCTCACTGCTTAGCTGAGGTCGTCACTCAGGCTCCACGTCCAGCTGAGGACGTCGCTCAGCCTCACTGCTCAGCTGAGGTCGTCACTCAGCCTTCACGTCCAGCTGAGGACGTTGCTCAGCCACACTGCTCAGCTGAGGACGCCGCTCAGCCTCACTGCTTAGCTGAGGTCGTTACTCAGCCTCCACGTCCAGCTGAGGACGTCGCTCAGCCTCATTGCTTGGCGCGAGGACGCGTTGCGCTGCTCCCGGGCACCGCCGCGGGCCGTTACACCACTCCAACTGCCGCGCCGCCGAGGACGTTGCACCGCTCCCAAGCGTCGATGAGGGCGTCGCTCAGCCTGTCTGCCCAGCGGTAGTCCTTGCTCTACTCCCCTGCTCCAAGGACACCGTGCAGTTTCGTCCTGGCGCTGCTTGGGACATTCGGCCCAAGGGCCCGGGGCCACCAATGTATGAAATGGACTTTTGGCACTCTGGGAGGAGTGCCTTTGGGGGGGAAGATACGGTCTGTCACGATCCCCCCTTTTGCAAGCTTAGAGGGCTTTGTTTGGAAACCCAGTTCAGGTATGTGTCTAATTGCTTTTTTATTGCCACAAACTGAAGCTGCTTTAGACAAACACAAGGTTCTTAATACACTGTCATAGAGTGAAACTGCTTTAGACAAACACAAGGTTCTTAATATATAGAATACCACTTGTTAGAAAGTGTTTTATAGTTGTAAATTAGGCCTGCTGTCCATAGAGGTATGGACTGACAGAATTCTTCTAGCTCAAAACACACTTAGATTATAACTTGATCAACAAGTGTACTATGAGTTTAGATAATGTTTCCCACAGATAATTCTGAACTGTTGGGTATACACACCAGATTATACCTGATTAACATATCCAAACATTAGTAAACTTTGTAGTTACACACACTGAAACATTAGTCAGCTTTGTAGTTACACACATTGATTACAGTTTATATCCTATACTCTCCATCTGCTTCTGTCCCTGAACTGCCAGTAAAGCTGACCAGTGACAGAGCATGTGAACCCTGCAGCAATAACTGGCACCTACTTCCGGTTGCAGATTTTAAACTAAAAGTGACTGTTACACTGGGGTTTTTAAAAATGGGAGCTCATGACATCACTCTGCGCAAAATTTTGTACACCTTTACATGAAAAGAAGAAAGAAATGTATAATCTATAAAAGTAATCTATCATTATCACATATAACAAAAATCATTAAAAATCATTAAACATTAAGATAATAGCAGTGAAACAAAAGAGAAATTATATTAATGAACAGTTTAGATTGTCTGCTTAAAATTTGTTGCCTTTGAACCTCAGTTTATCTATCTATCTATCTATCTATCTATCTATCTATCTATCTATCTATCTATCTATCTATCTATCTATCTATCTATCTATCTATCTATCTATCTATCTGGAATATTTGTAGCTACTGTAAGCAGTGTTCATCACATGGCCAATTCCGTGTCTACTAGGAAGCTTGGTGGTGGTAGTATCCATAACAAGATTAGGGATACAGGATGTGTGTAATCTAAAAATCATTGACAAAGTTCATGTGGGATGTGGGGTCACAGGCAGGTAACATCAAACGAAGGACTATCTACAGTATCATCTAGGAGAACAATGAAGAACAAAAGACAGGGTGCAGAAAAGACATGACTCAAAATAAAATACTCTGGTGGGATTCATGACAGGATCATGCTGTGGGGATGTTTTCCAGCAGCAGGGACTGTGAAATTGAGATTGAGGAAAAGATAATAAACAAGTCAAAGTTAAGGGATATGCTTGAGGAGAAATGCTCAAAAGCACACAGGACCTCAGATTGGAGTGCGTTTTTACCTTCCAACATGACAATGACCCAAAACACAACCAATACAATGTGCTGTGAATGTTCTTGAGTGGCCTAGCCAGAGCCTGGATATGAATCCAAATGAACATCTCTAGTGAGACCTGAAAACAGCAGAACAGTGACACTCTTGTGTAGTTTCTTCTGACTATTTGGGTATTGTAATTTCTGATCACACTCCTCTACAATTAGATATTTATTCATTTTAGAGAAATTATATTTATTCTGATTATTTTGCTCTCAGACGTGGTCTCCAAGGCTGTCCTTTATCACCTCTGCTTTATCACCCCCCCAACGGCACTCCTCCCGGAGTGGCAGGAGTCCTCCCCTTTCATTGGCGGCCCCGGGTCCCTGGGCTGAATGTCCCCTACAGCACCAGGAAACCGCACGTTGTTCTTGGCGGAGCAGGGAAGCGGAGCAAGGTCTCTAGTCAAAACAGGGAGGCAGAGCAAGGACTACAGCCAGGCAGACAGGATGAGCAACGTTCTCCGCGGTGCTTGGGAGCGGTGCAATGTCCTCAGCTGAGCGGCATCCCCAGCAGAGCAGGGAGGCTGGGCGGCGTCCCCAGCTGGACGTGGAGGCTGGGCAGCGTCCCCAGCAGAACAGGCAGGCTGGGCGGCGTCCCCAGCTGGACGTGGAGGCTGAGCGGCATCCCCAGCAGAGCAGGGAGGCTGGGCGGCGTCCCCAGCTGGACATGGAGGCTGGGCGGTGTCCCCAGAGGAACAGGCAGGCTGGGTGGTGTCCCCAGAGAAACTGGCAGGCTGGGCAGCATCCCCAGCGGAACTGGCAGGCTGGGTGGCGTCCCCAGCGGAACGAACAGGGCTCAGAGGCGTGGCCGGAACAGGGCTCAGAGGCGTGGCTCAGAGGTGTGGATTGAGCGAGGGACATGGCTTGAGCGAGGGACGTGGCTTGAGCGAGGGACGTGGCTTCAGCGAGGGACGTGGCTGGAGCTTGAGTCGTGGCTTGAGTGAGGGGCATGGCTTGAGCGAGGGACATGGCTTGAGTGAGGGACATGGCTGTGGTGTCGGGAACGTGAGGCATGGCTATGGTGTCAGGAACGTGAGGCATGGCTGTGGTGTCGGGAACGTGAGGCATGGCTGTGGTGTCGGGACCTGAGCCGGGGCTGTGACCGGGACCTGGGACTGGGTCTGGACTTGGGCGTCGTGAGCTTGAGACTGGGTCTGGACTTGGATGTCGTGAGCTTAAGAGTGAGTCTGGATGTGGATGTCTTGGACTTGGGACTGGGTCTGGACTTGGGCATCGTGGACTCAGGACTGAGTCTGGACTTGGGCGTTGTGGACCTGAGACTTTGATCTGAGCGAGCCTTCCAGCTCCTGCATTTTGGTAGTCAGATCCTTATTCTTTCTCTCCAGCTGCTGCCAAGCAGTAGCTCTGTGCTCAGCGTGTCCACTTTGGCATTTGCCTTCTTCAATCGGTCATTAACGAGTTCAATGTTGCCCTGTTTCTCCTCAAGTTCCTCCTCCAACTGGGAAATATGAGCTTCCAACCTCCACTTCTCATCATTCAATGCAGATATCTTGGAGTTACAGCTGGTCACTTCATCATGCAGCTCATTTCTCTCCTGAAGAACCTGCCTCTGACTGCGATCAGCTGCAGACAGATCCTCACATAACTGCACCTTTTCAGCCTTCAGACTCTTGACTTTGTGTTCACTCTCTTCAGCGCTGCTCTGGGCAGCATCGTGAGTTTTAATGGCTTGGGTAGAAATGTGAGGAATCTGAAACATGGTAGGAACTTGGGTGTCAGATACCTTTGACGTGACTTGGGCCTTGACATCATAGACTTGTGACTTGACTTGGGCTTTGCACTCGGAGACTTGAAACTGAACTTGGAGGTCCAGAACCGAATGCGTGGCTTGGATTGAACCTTGGGACTTGGCTTTGGCTGAGTCCTGGATGTGAGCCTGGGCTGGCGCTTGGACCGCAGAGAAGTGAACTTTGACTGGAGACATGACTGGGGCTTGAATGTGAGGCGTGACTGTGACTGGAACATGAACTTGGAACTTAGCTTTGCGTGGAACTCTGAGAATTGGGTCAGCAGAATTGGAAATGAATGTATTTTGCTTAACAGGATCTCAGCACGACAAACCGTCTCCTTCCTCATACAAGAGGTGGAAGGACGGGTCCAGCGGGAGCTTGGCTATATGGCTGTGACTTGGGGCTTGGCTGTGGCTGTGACTTGGGGGCTTGGCTGTGGCGTGACCGGACCTGTGGTTTGGCCTGGTCAGGGACTGGAGATATGTCTCGGACAGGCTTAACTCGAGCAGGGACCTGGACGGAGGACGTGGCAGGGACATGGGACTGGGACGGGGGCAGGGGCATGGGACGCGGACGTGGGGGAAATGGGTCTGAGACATGGTTAGGACTGGAGACTTGGCTTGGACCGGGGACTTGATTGAGACAGGCGACTTGACTAGGGATAAAGTGACTAGGACCCGGTGACTTGGAGGGACTGTGACTGAAGTCTTTGCCACCCATCTCCCTTCCCTTTTCCGTCTGCTCATAGCACTCATGGATCAGGGGTTCAGTCCTCCAGTTAACTTCCGGCAGCACTTTATCCACACTGTACTGTTGCCCTGGTTCTCCGAAGTCCGCAAGAAATATATCCAAGAACTGCCAAATATCCTCCAGCACTTTGGACATTTCAGCCAATACTTGTTCTGCCCATGTGCAAGCAAAACCCACAAAGTGAGACATGAACAGCACGAACTGACCTTCGAATGGTTTTGGATCGCACAGGCTGGCGAAATATTGCTGACACTCCATGACAAAGTAGTCCAGATAATGCGGGCTATCATACCCGAGTCTTCTGGGCGAACTGCATGGAGCCAAAGGCGGGTATAACTGTGAGGACGCCCGGCACGGGCGTCCTCTTCATTGTGTGCTGCATCCATGTTGGAGGCGGTTGAATCTGTCATGTGGCGGAGCGGCAGGAAGCAGGCAGGATGCATTCGCAGTTCAAATGGTGAGATTTACTTACAAGTGATGAAACCAAACAGAAACAGAAACAGAAACAAGGCTTTCTCTACAACTAAGCTAAACTAGACTAGGACTTTGGCTAAAGCTAACGCTAATGCTAAGGCTATGGCATAAACTGGACATGAAACAAATACTCGCTAAAGTCGCACTCACGCTATAAATGGCAGACATACATAAATGCACACATTAGTCCAAGCATTCAACCGCCATGAAGCCACGGCTCACGGTATATATCCACACAGTCATTAGCCCGCACAGCTTCCAGCTGCGGGCACTTCCATATGTCACATATGACGCGAGGGGGAAAAACATGACATCACCCCCGGAAACAGAATGTCCGCCACGGGCCAGCGCCAAGGCGCGGCGCTCGTTGCGCGGGGGGAATCGTGAAACAAATAGTCGTGAGCTTATGCTGATGATTTGTTATTGTACGTAACCGATCCTATTGCCTCTATGCCTGCTTTCTTGGGTGTTCTGGAGTCCTTCGGTGTTATCTCTGGTTATAAACTAAATTTAGATAAAAGCGACTGTTTCCTGTCAATACTGCAGCATTTTCTCTCCAACAGTCAGATCTACCTTTTCGATTTAGTCAGTCAGGGTTTAAATACCTAGGTATCAATGTGACACGTTCTTTATCTAATCTTTTATCAGCTAATTTCACTCCCCTTATATCAAAGCTTAAATCTAACATTCAGAGTTGGGGTAACTTACCCCTTTCTCTAATTGGCAGGCTCAATGCCGTCAAAATGAATATATTACCAAAATTTATTTTCTTGTTCCAGCAAGTTCCTCTTTCTCTGCAAAAATCATTCATTGGATAAGATTAATACTTTTATTTGGGGAGGGAAGCCACCAAGGGTTTGTAAATCTTTATTGCAGAAATGTAGACTTAGTGGAGGACTTGCATTACCCAATTTTCAATTCTGTTACTGGGCTGCGCACATCCATAAACTTTGCTACTGGGTTAAATCTCCTGGATCTTCTTGGTCTAAATCTTCTTGTCGGGAATCCTCTTTACCTGCTTTGCTTTATTCCTCTTTACCTTCAAAACTCTCCCTATATACTGATAATCTAGTTGTCCTCAACATACTTAAGACCTGGTATCAATTTAGATGGCACTTTAAATTTGTAGGTGCATCCTATTTGGGTGCTTTAGTCAACAACCATCTATTTCCTCCATCATGTTTGGACAACACATTTTCAGTGTGGTATGACAAGGGTATTAAACAAGTTAGAAATCTGTATGCCGATGGTGTGTTTGATAGCTTTGCCAATCTGTCATCTACTTATGACCTCCATGTGACGCATTTCTTTCGGTATTTTCAAATTCGGAATTTCGTTTCTAGATGTTTTCCTAATTTCCCCTCTGCGTCTCCTGAACAGGCTTGGGAAAGCTTGTTTTCAAACAATCCACGTCAGAGAAGAATGATTTCTAGTATTTATGATTTTATTCTGGGGCTAGGTAGTGAGTCAAGTAACAAAATTAGTAATGCGTGGGAAACGGAGTTAGGAGTACAGATAAGCGAGAAGTGTTTTACACAGCGTCCATGTGTCCAAGTCGAGACTTTCTGTAATATATCCGGACGTAGAGGACAAGTGTGATAAATGCCATGGCTCTCCCTGCCATCTTGGCCATATGTTTTTCTTCTGCCCCAATCTCCATGGTTTTTGGTCTGTTTTTTTTTTTACCATCATGTCCACTATTCTCAGGGTAGATTTAAAACCTTGCCCATTGATTGCAGTATTTGGGATTCTTGATGCCTCAATTCCATTGAGCTCGATACAAAAGGATGTTATCGCTTTTACATCCCTTATAGCAAGACGTTCCCTACTGTTGCATTGGAAGTCTGCTAAATACACATTTATCTCCCAGTGGCTAAAGGATGTGATGTTTTTTCTAAAACTCGAGAAAATAAGGTATACGATAAGGGGTTGTACGGACAAGTTTTTTTTTTTTATAAATGGCATCCCTTTATTGTATACTTTGTGGAGTTACAGACACTTCCCACTTAAATTTTTGTGCCTGTTGTTGGGTTTTACAATATCTATATAACCATCGACAGTTATTGGGTAGCCATGACGGTCCGGAGGCCGGGGGGTGGGTTTCTTTTCAGTGTTTGTACATTTAATTTTGTTTTCCTTTGTTAGTATGAAAAGAAAAAAAAACCTGTGAATGATTTCTGCTGTGTGTTGTTCAGATTGTTTTTTCTTCTCACTTAAATATTTGGAAAAGGGAAGGGACGAAAAAAAGTTATGCTCAGCAGACATGTCACGCCCACTTTGGCTGTTGCTCTATAACACACACAGAACCAGGAAGTTAATTTCAGAGAAAACGAAACTTAGAACGCTCAGAGAAACCCCCCCTCAGTGTGTGAGTGTAGGAAAAATGGCAGAAGCAAGAATTTCAGCAGATCAAGTTTCAGTAGATCAGTTCATCTGTCCAGTGTGTCTGGATCCCCTGAAAGATCCAGTAGTTGCTGCCTGTGGACACAGTTTCTGTAAGGTGTGTATTAATGACTGCTGGGATCAGGAGGATCTGAAGGGTGTCTACAGCTGTCCCCAGTGTAGAGAGACTTTCACTCCAAGACCTGTTCTACGCAGGAACAACATGCTGGCTGAAGTGGTGGAGAAAGTGAAGAAGACTGAACTCCAAGCTGTTTCTTCTGCTCATTGTTATGCTGGACCTGGAGATGTGGAGTGTGATTTCTGCATCGGGAGAAAACACAAAGCCGTCAAGTCCTGTCTGGTGTGTCAGGCCTCCTATTGTGAAGATCATCTTAAACCGCACTATCAGTCTCCTGCCTTTAAGAAACACAAGTTAGTTGAACCCTGTGCAGAGCTCCAGGAGAAGATCTGCTCTCAGCATGACAAACCGATCGAGATCTTCTGTCGTACTGACCAAAGCTTCATCTGTTACTTGTGTATGATGGATGAACATAAAGGTCACGATACAGTTGCAGCTAAAGCAGAAAGAACTGAAAAACAGGTGAGAACTGGACATCATTATTCCTTAAACAACGTTCTTACAGCATTTTACACCTAAAGTGCACATGAGGGTGTTAAAGCTCTGAAACTGGGATTTCACAGTGATGAGGGTTACTTTATTTACTATTTACATTTTAGCAGAACATGTTTTATTGTAGGTTTGTTAGTTATTGACCCATTTTAATTTAGACATGTTTATGTCTAGCTTATATTCCACACACACACACACACACACACACACACACACACACACACACACACCCACACACACATACCACACACACACTATATCTATCTATCTATCTATTCTATCTATCTATCTATCTATCTATCTATCTATCTATCTATCTATCTATCTATCTATCTATCTATCTATCTATCTATCTATCTATCTATCTATCTATCTCTTTCTATCTCTATCCGTATGGCTGACCATGCGCTCTGGTCTTAACAGTAATGAGACTGAAGTAATGCTCACTGGAATCACCAGCTTTTGTAAAACCGTCTCTTTAACCTTAACCTCGGATGGCTCCAGGACAAGTGGAGTACATACAAGACTTTTAGCCCATTGCACCCCAAAACATGATCTCCGTTCCTCAAATTCTGGTCTCTTTACTGTCCCTCAGACTCGTTTACACACAGTTACGGTGATGAGGCATTTTCTTCTTATGCTCCAAAACTGTGGAACTCGCTCACATAGGATCTTAGAGAAGCCCAGTGTTTTAGTCTATTTAAATCTTCTCTCCAAACTTATTTCTTTAGAATAGCTTTCACTTGATGACTTTATTTATTGTTATTAAACTATTATTATTACTGTTATTGTTAACAGTAAAGACCTTTGAGAGGCCTTTCAAAAGCACTATATAAAATTAAGTTTATTATTATTATATTATTATTTGGTAAAAAAATATTAACAAGAATTACTTTGTTTTGGGTCTCTTTATTTTAGTTAGTTCTAGAAGCAATATGTCTAGTTTTCATTTGAAATGTATTTTTAATTACTATTTTTTGTAGATCATGATTAAATATATTTATAATGTATTTTATTTGGTCTCAGAATGAGCTACAGGAGAAACAGAAGAAGGTTCAGAAGCTGAAACAGGCTGTGGACACTTTTGTGGTGAGGAGTGAACACACACACACAACACACACACCCACACACACACACACACACACACACACACACAGACAGACACACACAAAACGGATGTCTAAAGAGAGTTTCTTTCTACTCTTTATAGAGGAGAATCTATCTCTGTGTGTGTTTTTTGTGTGTGTGTGTGTGTGTGTGTGTGTGTGTGTGTGTGTGTGTGTGTGTGTAATAGATGCGTCGTCAGCCGCGTAGATGAGAGTGAGAAGATCTTACTGAGCTGATCAGCTCCATGGAGAAAAAGCGCGGAGGTGAAGGAGCTGATCAGAGCTCAGGAGAAAGCTGAACTGAGTCGAGCTGAACGACTCCTGAAGCAACTGGAGCAGGAGATTGCTGAACTTAAGAGGAGAGCCACTGAGCTGGAGCAGCTTTACACACACACGATCACATCCACTTCCTCCAGGTAACATTCACTGTCTGATCTAAAGAGGGCGCTGTTCCTCACAAAGTTTCCTCACAAAGCTTCCTCCTAGTTCATACAGCAACAATAAATGTTATTGTCTGAGATCACAATTGTGTCTTTGGTCTGATTCAGTCTGAGATTCATTCATTCGAATTTTAAAAAAATTATTTAGGATATTTATATTTGTTGAGGGGTTAAAACCACCGAACAATAAATAGACAGTCCTAAAGTCAGGGCGCCATGATGAGTTTTATGGGGACAGAATTTTGGGCCCCCTTCTTCCAAACAAATGTTTTTTTTTTCAATGTTTAATAAGAAATGTAAATTATTTATTAGTTAACATTTATATTATTTCAATAACATTGAAATATTTAACATGTTTAATTATATACTGTATTTAACAAAAATAATGAATAAATTTTAGTTTCAGTTTTTGTTCACTTGTCTGATCCACAGAGGGCGCTGTTCCTCACAAAGTTTCCTCCTAAAAGCTCATTACAGCAACAATAAATATTCCAGTCTGAGATCACAAGTGTGTCTTTGGTCTGATTCAGTCTGAGATTCATTTGTTCCTCTCCTACACTTTTCTCCTTCTCTATTATGTGTTTCCTCTCTGTAGAGTTTCCCGTCTCTCTGTGTTTCTCCTGGATCTGAGGACTCACCCAGCTTCACTATCAGTCAGCATCTCTCATTTGATGGAGTGAGGAAATCTCTCTCAGATCTGAAACAACGAGTCGAGGAAATCTGTAAGGAGGAATTCAACAAAATCCGTCCACAAGGTAAGCAAGCAAACATTTGTTCTGTATCACAATAAAGAGAGCCATAAAATTCATATAACAGAAATAA
>CM022759.1:28533786-28538786 GCA_012411365.1 Ameiurus melas
GATCTCCGTTCCTCAAATTCTGGTCTCTTTACTGTCCCTCAGACTCGTTTACACACAGTTACGGTGATGAGGCATTTTCTTCTTATGCTCCAAAACTGTGGAACTCGCTCACATAGGATCTTAGAGAAGCCCAGTGTTTTAGTCTATTTAAATCTTCTCTCCAAACTTATTTCTTTAGAATAGCTTTCACTTGATGACTTTATTTATTGTTATTAAACTATTATTATTACTGTTATTGTTAACAGTAAAGCACCTTGAGAGGCCTTTCAAAAGCACTATATAAAATTAAGTTTATTATTATTATATTATTATTGGTGAAAAAAAATATTAACAAGAATTACTTTGTTTTGGGTCTCTTTATTTTAGTTAGTTCTAGAAGCAATATGTCTAGTTTTCATTTGAAATGTATTTTAATTACTATTTTTTGTAGATCATGATTAAATATATTTATAATGTATTTTATTTGGTCTCAGAATGAGCTACAGGAGAAACAGAAGAAGGTTCAGAAGCTGAAACAGGCTGTGGACACTTTTAAGGTGAGGAGTGAACACACACACACACACACACACACACACACACACACACACACACACACACACACACACACACACACACACACACACACACACACACAGACAGACACACACAAAATGGATGTCTAAAGAGAGTTTCTTTCTACTCTTTATAAAGGAGAATCTATCTCTGTGTGTGTGTGTGTGTGTGTGTGTGTGTGTGTGTGTGTGTGTGTGTGTGTGTGTGTGTGTGTGTGTAATAGATGCGTTCGCAGGCAGCAGTAGATGAGAGTGAGAAGATCTTTACTGAGCTGATCAGCTCCATGGAGAAAAAGCGCTCGGAGGTGAAGGAGCTGATCAGAGCTCAGGAGAAAGCTGAACTGAGTCGAGCTGAACGACTCCTGAAGCAACTGGAGCAGGAGATTGCTGAACTTAAGAGGAGAGCCACTGAGCTGGAGCAGCTTTCACACACACACGATCACATCCACTTCCTCCAGGTAACATTCACTGTCTGATCTAAAGAGGGCGCTGTTCCTCACAAAGTTTCCTCCTAAAAGCTCATTACAGCAACAATAAATGTTATTGTCTGAGATCACAATTGTGTCTTTGGTCTGATTCAGTCTGAGATTCATTCATTCGAATTTTAAAAAAATTATTTAGGATATTTATATTTGTTGAGGGGTTAAAAACACCGACCAATAAAATAGACAGTCCTAAAGTCAGGGCGCCATGATGAGTTTTATGGGGACAGAATTTTGGGCCCCTTTCTTCCAAACAAATGTTTTTTTTCAATGTTTAATAAGAAATGTAAATTATTTATTAGTTAACATTTATATTATTTCAATAACATTGAAATATTTAACATGTTTAATTATATACTGTATTTAAAAAAATAATGAATAAATTTTAGTTTCAGTTTTTGTTCACTTGTCTGATCCACAGAGGGCGCTGTTCCTCACAAAGTTTCCTCCTAAAGCTCATTACAGCAACAATAAATATTCCAGTCTGAGATGCCAAGTGTGTCTTTGGTCTGATTCAGTCTGAGATTCATTTGTTCCTCTCCTACACTTTTCCCTCTCTATTATGTGTTTCCTCTCTGTAGAGTTTCCGTCTCTCTGTGTTTCTCCTGGATCTGAGGACTCACCCAGCTTCACTATCAGTCAGCATCTCTCATTTGATGGAGTGAGGAAATCTCTCTCAGATCTGAAACAACGAGCGAGGGAAATCTGTAAGGAGGAATTCAACAAAATCCGTCCACAAGGTAAGCAAGCAAACATTTGTTCTGTATCACAATTAAGAGAGCCATAAATTCATATAACAGAAATAAGTAAGTGCACACATATTGTCAGAACTTCACCTGGGAAAAGTGTTTGCTTGATTCTCATGGGTTTAAGGTGTTTTGAGGTGTCGCTGATTCTTACATTCAAATGCTGCACAGTGTTGGGACATTTTTGACCAATAACTTGATGAAGCTCTAAATCCAGTAGAACTCCATGGACATATGTCTGACTAGGAGCAATGAAGTCTAATCTAATCTAATTTAAATTAAATCTAATTCTTCATTTTGATGCTTTAAACTTTTTCCATGTTATTTTTCCATTTTGTCTGTCTCTGTGTCTCACAGCTGCAGAAGTTCAGATGATTTTACCCTCAGAACCAAAAGAGCAGAGACGATTTTCTGCAGTGTAGGTGTAACAACAACACACACACACACACACACACACACACACACAACACACACACACACACACACACACACACAGTGAGAGTTTGTGACAGTGTGTGAAAATATACACTTGTTCTTGCCAACTCACACACACAATTCACTCACACAAATTTGTGGATAAGCACTTACAAACACACACAACATACACACATTCATATAACACACTGCAGGTGATAGAGAGAGTAAATGTGTCTTTTTCTAAGTTTACACACACATACACATACAAACTGACACACACGCATGCACACGCACACACACACACACACACACACACACATACACACACACAGTGTGAGAGTCTGTAACAGTGTGTGAGAAAAAAGCACATATTTACTCTCTGTAACACACACACACATACTGTATATGCAAACACATACACACACACAACGTGTAAGAAAAACACATTTACTCTCAGATTCATACACTGTGTGTAAGAGCAACACACATTTACTAGTGCTAATACACACACAAGGGCGTAACCATGGTATGGACATTGGAGGGGGTCCATATTTAGGTATCTAGATACTGACTGTCTGAAAAAGCTTGTATGTTCTGCTGCACTTTTCTACACTTGGCTGCTGTCTCCATTTCTTACAGACTGAGCGGCTACAAAATATCAACCAACTCGCGTTGCGTCTGGGAGAAGCCAAGTGTACAATTGGAGGGGATACACCGATTTTCTTTAACAAACGGAAATATATTAAAAAAGAATAGACATAAATAAATAGATAAATAAAATAAATAGAATAGATGAAGAAAAGACAGATCTGTTGGCAGGGGAAAATTAAAGCGGGACATATAGAAAATATTTTCTCCTGTATATTGGGGGGACAGATTGGTATTTCCGCAACACTGGGGGACACACAACACCCCCAAAGAGTGCGTGGTTACGCCCTTGTACACACACACACACACACACACACACACACACACACACATTATAAATCCTGTGCTTAATATCTAACCTGTGGACATTTTATTGTTTTAGATTTCTGTTATCTGACTCTGGATCCCAACACAGCACATCATCAATTCATTCTGTCTGAAGAGAACAGAGCGGTGAGACTCAGTAGAACAGATCAACGATACCCTGATCATCCAGAGATTTGACTCCAGGATTCAGGTGTTGTGTGTAAGGAGAGTTGTGTGGACGCTGTTACTGGGAGGTGGAGTGGAGCGGGTTATGTGTACATATCAGTCTCAGTATAAAGAGATCAGCAGGAAAGGACGGGGGTGATGAGTGTGGGTTTGGGTACAACAGTCAGTCCTGGAGTCGGTGTGTTCTTCTTCCTCTGTCTGTTTTCCGGCACAACAAAATTAAGACTGATCTCGAGGTCCAGTATCCTCCAGAATAGGAGTGTATGTGGATCGCAGTGTAGGAACTCTGTCCTTCTACAGCGTCTCTGACACGATGAAGCTCCTCCACAGAGTCAAAATGACATTCACTCAACCTCTATATGTTGGGTTCTGGATGTGGAGTTCTGACTCGACTGTGAGGTTCTGTGATCTGAAATGAAATGTTAGTAAAAGTTTTTAGTAAAATTATAACTGAGGTGTTAGATTTAATTTTCTCCCCGAGTTAGAATGACACTTTATGTAGAAACTGTAACAGTTCTACATTATTATTATTATTATTATTTAAATATATTTTTTGGATAAATAATTCTATACATTATGACGGCCTTTTAGTGCCAAGTAAAAAAAAAAAAAAAATGAAGATGAGGAGAATAAACATGTGAAAATAACATGGCGGTGTAGTTGTTTTATATATACGTATATATGGACTAATACATGTTTTACCACACTGCTAGCATGAATTAGATTTCTTTCTTTCTTTCTTATCTATCTATCTATCTATTATTTATCTATCTATCTATCTATCTATCTATCTATCTATCTATCTATCTATCTATCTATCTATCTATCTATCTCTCTCTGCTATATCATGGCTGACCATGCGCTCTGGTCTTAACAGTAATGAGACTGAAGTAATGCTCACTGGAATCACCAGCTTTTGTAAAACCGTCTCTTTAACCTTAACCTCGGATGGCTCCAGGACAAGTGGAGTACATACAAGACTTTTAACCCATTACACCCCAAAACATGATCTCCGTTCCTCAAATTCTGGTCTCTTTACTGTCCCTCAGACTCGTTTACACACAGTTACGGTGATGAGGCATTTTCTTCTTATGCTCCAAAACTGTGGAACTCGCTCACATAGGATCTTAGAGAAGCCCAGTGTTTTAGTCTATTTAAATCTTCTCTCCAAACTTATTTCTTTAGAATAGCTTTCACTTGATGACTTTATTTATTGTTATTAAACTATTATTATTACTGTTATTGTTAACAGTAAAGCACCTTGAGAGGCCCTTCAAAAGCACTATATAAAATTAAGTTTATTATTATTATATTATTATGTGGTAAAAAAATATTAACAAGAATTACTTTGTTTTGGGTCTCTTTATTTTAGTTAGTTCTAGAAGCAATATGTCTAGTTTTCATTTGAAATGTATTTTAATTACTATTTTTGGTGATCATGATTAAATATATTTATAATGTATTTTATTTGGTCTCAGAATGAGCTACAGGAGAAACAGAAGAAGGTTCAGAAGCTGAAACAGGCTGTGGACACTTTTAAGGTGAGGAGTGAACACACACAAAAAACACACACACACACACACACACACACACACACACACACACACACACACACACACAAAAAAAAAAAGACAGACACACACAAAATGGATGTCTAAAGAGAG
>CM022759.1:28543786-28586761 GCA_012411365.1 Ameiurus melas
CTCTATCTATCTCTCAAAAAGCTTGTCATGTTATCATTTATATGATTCAAAGATAATCAATAGAAGTTTACATTAGTTAGTAATCCTATGCATAGCTATACTTTATTAATTTTCACCTCTTTATTTAACCAGGAAGGTTCCATTGAAATAGTACAATCTCTTAAATCCTGATCAAGACAGCAACACATTTAAGTTTCACAGTAAAATTAAGCAGAAATAGCAAATACTACATGTACATACACACACAACAACCATATAGTCAATGTATAAAAACTGATCATTAAAAACAATCGCACGTTTCATTTAAAGCACTTTAAAGCACATGGCTTTATGACTCCACATGCCGAAGTGGCCCACATGACTCCACATTCATGTTTATTACTGCTAGTCCATGTTTAGGCTAGGTAGCATAGCTTAGCTTCTAGCCTACCAGCTTCTAGAGTAGCATAGTTAAATAGATCTAGATAGATCGATAGAGAGTTAGAGGCTTATGTACCATGTCATGTGTCATTGTTCTTGTTTATGCCATGAGTCATAGTTCTTATTCATGCCATGTTTCAGGTTTCGTGTTCCATAGTTCATAGTTTGTGTTTCACTGTCTCCTAGCCCTAGTTCATGTCAAGGCTAGGTAGCGTATAGCCTAGCTTAGCTTAGTTCATGGTGGTTATCTGTTACGTTTCTTGTTTTTGTTTCTCTTGTGTCTGCTCTCCACTGCTAAAATAAAAGGGTCTCGTCCACACTGCATCCGTCTGACTTCCCTGACGTCACGCCTCGTGACAGTGTGAATGTGTATGTGATTGTGCCCTGCGATGGATTGGTACCCTGTCCATATATCTAATGCTCAAAAGAAAAAAGGGTACAGTTAAACAGCACAATGTAACTCCAAGTGTTCCCTTTATTTTTTTGAGTTGTGTATATATATATATATATATATACAGTGGTGTGAAAAAGTGTTTGCCCCCTTCCTCATTTCCTGTTCCTTTGCATGTTTGTCACATTTAAGTGTTTCAGAACATCAAACCAATTTAAACAATAGTCAAGGACAACACAAGTAAACACAAAATGCAATTTGTAAATGAAGGTGTTTATTATTAAAGGTGAAAAAAAATCCAAACCATCATGGCCCTGTGTGAAAAAGTGATTGCCCCCTAAACCTAATAACTGGTTGGGCCACCCTTAGCAGCAACAACTGCAACCAAGCGTTTGCGATAACGTGCAATGAGGCTTTTACCGCGTCCTGGAGGAATTTTGGCCCACTCATCTTTGCAGAATTGTCTTAATTCAGTTACATTAGAGGGTTTTCGAGCATGAACGGCCTTTTTAAGGTCATACCACAACATCTCAATAGGATTCAGGTCAGGACTTTGGCTAGGCCACTTCAAAGTCTTCATTTTGTTTTTCTTCAGCCATTCGGTGGTGGACTTGCTGGTGTGTTTAGGATCATTGTCCTGCTGCAGAACCCAAGTTCGTTTCAGCTTGAGTACACGAACAGATGGTCGGACATTCTCCTTCAGGATCTCTTGGTAGACAGCAGAATTCATAGTTCCTTTTATCACAGCAAGTCTTCCAGGTCCTGAAGCAGCAAAACAGCCCCAGACCATCACACTACCATCACCATATTTTACTGTTGGTATAATGTTCTTTTTATGAAATGCAGTGTTCCTTCTACGCCAGATATACTTGGACACACACCTTCCAAAGTGTTCCACTTTTGTCTCATCGGTCCACAGAATGTTGTCCCAAAAGTCTTGGGGATCCATCAAGATGTGTTGTGGGAGAAATTGAGACAAGCTTTGATGTTCTTTTTGCTCAGCAGTGGTTTTCTCCTTGGAACTCTGCCATGCAGGCCATTTTTGCCCAGTCTTTTCCTGATGGTGGAGGCATGAACGCTGACCTTAACTGAGGCAAGTGAGGCCTGCAGTTCTTGGACGTTGTTGTGGGGTCTTTTGTGACCTCTTGGATGAGTCGTCTGCGCTCTTGGGGTAATTTTGGGCGGGCCACTCCTGGGAAGGTTCACCACTGTTCCATGTCTTCGCCATTTGTGGATAATGGCTCTCACTGTGGTTCGCTGGATTCCCAAAGCTTTGGAAATGGCGTTATAACCCTTTCCAGACTGATAGATCTCAATTACTTTCTTTCTCAATTGTTCCTGAATTTCTTTGGGTCTCGGCATGATGTGCAGCTTAAGTGATGCCTTGATTGTGAACAGGTGTGGCAATAATCAGGCCTGGGTGTGGCTAGAGAAATTGAACTCAGGTGTGGACAACCACAGTTATAGTATGTTTTAACAAGGGGGGCAATCACTTTTTCACACAGGGCCATGATGGTTTGGATTTTTTTTCACCTTTAATAATAAACACCTTCATTTACAAATTGCATTTTGTGTTTACTTGTGTTGTCCTTGACTATTGTTTAAATTGGTTTGATGTTCCGAAACACTTAAATGTGACAAACATGCAAAGGAACAGGAAATGAGGAAGGGGGCAAACACTTTTTCACACCACTGTATATATATATATATATATATATATATATATATATATATATATATATATGTGTGTGTATGTACTGTGACATACTAAAGCAGAGCATGATCAGTATGCAGTATTCCAGCATGATAATGACCCCAAACACACCTCCAAGACAACCACTGCCTTGCTAAAGAAGCTGAGGGTGAAGGTGATGGACTGGCCAAGAATGTCTCCAGACCTAAACCCTATTGAGCATCTGTGGGACATCCGCAAACTTGCCCTCAGCAAGTTTAATACTGAAAATTCACATATTTAGAACATAGTTTTAATATTACAGTTACCATTTGAATTCACGTGCTATCTGAGTGATAGAAGCTCCCACAGCATGGGGAAATTGTAGGGTGCTGTGGATGTCCTGTGGACAGATGTATTCTCTGTTCCATAACCTACCATGAAACCTACTACACCAAGTAGAGGCGAGCTAAGATGTGTGCAGGCAAACCACACTTGCTAACATTTAAACACGCAATCACGACTTTCAAACAAACTCAGAAAGGATGGCTACCTAAGAAACTAAATTCAATGTTGTAAATACAATTTCCCCACGGATGCTTCCAAGCAATGCTGCGCTGCCTGCATTGTGACCAGGTACCATTATTTTCCCAGAAGAGCAATGACTGACTTAGATGATCATTTTAATTTGATAAACTGAATATTCTGTTTGTGTAACTGGTGTCATTTATTATGTTAATATCATCATGCTGTTTAGCTTGCTATGTAATAAGTGTACAAAGTGTACAACAATATATAGTGGTAACACGAAATGTTAGCTATGTAAAGGGTACTGGAGTTTTTTTCTTAATTCTAAAGACAAACTGCCATAACTAGTTCTGAATGGATAACTACAATATGGCCACAACTCAGACATTAGATCCATATCTCTCGTTACCAAGTTAGCACACCTCAGCATTATGCTGAGCCTTATATTTGTAAAATCACTTAGTTGTCCTTAGCCCAAATGTAGTGTAAAGGAATGAAATGCTGTGCAAATTTCCCCACTTTCACTCGTATTTATAACAGTCTGTGACAACGTGACGTTCACAACGAACTCGGCGGGAGGATATGCAAGCGAATGCAACGTTAATGGTCAAATATATTAAATATATTAAAAATATATTAAATATATTAAAAAGGAATATATATAAATATATAGAATAGATGATGAAAAGACAGATCTGTTGGCAGGGTTCATTAAAGGGGGACATTTAGAAAATATTTTGTACTGTATATTGGGGAGGCAGACTGGTATTTCCTCAACATTGGGGGGGACACAGCCCCCCCCCCCCAAAGATTGCGTGGTTATGCCCATGGTTACGAGCTCCCCTTTTTTGCGACGTGCTCAGAAGGCCGGAGTGCACACACATGCACGAGCCAGAGGCGCGAGTCCTCAGCGAGGGCACGCTTTTTGATTTGATATGTTTACTATGGACACGTGATTTTGTTTTGGTTTCTGTTCTGTCCCCTCCCTGTTTAGTAATTGGTTGGTATTCGAGGGTGATCATTATTGTTTCCAGCTGTCTGCATTCAACCTTGACTATGCTAGTCACCTTAACATGTTAGTAGGGCAGCTGTGGCGCAGGTGGTAGAGCAAGTTGTCCACTATTAGTGGGGTTCAATTCCCGGCCCGGATGACTCCACATGCCGAAGTGTCCTTGGGCAAGACACTGAACCCCAAGTTGCTCCCAATGGCAAGTTAGCGCCTTGCATGGCAGCTCTGCTACCATTGGTATGTGTATGGAATGGGTGAATGAGACAGTGTAAAGCGCTTTGGATAAAAGCACAATTTAGTCTTTTAAATCCCTCGTGTTTCTGTGCACTTCACGCAGCATTATATTTTTACCTTTATGCTAAGCGGTCATGTTCTCGTTTCATGTTTAGACCTCGTTTCATGTTTATGACCTTGTTTTTGAGTTAATCAAGTATGTGTTCTGCACTTGCTTCCGCTTCCCAGTCCCATTTCGTAACACCTTGAGAGGAACCAGACTCAAAAGGGAACCCATCCTCATCTGGGTGACACCGGATTATAGATTATAGATTCATCTGGGTCACAGTGCGATTATAAATACACCCCTTCTTTAAATTTACTAATACTTCATGGTCATATAGTGCAATTGTGTAACCAGGAAATTCATTACAGTTTTTACATGAAGTCTGTTTTGTTGAACTTCTCCACTGTTCACTGATGGAGACTTGAGTGCAAAACCGTTTGTGGCAATTGCAGTCCTAAATCCATCATAGCATAACTGTTCATATGAATTGTGGTTAAAAAAAAGCGATCTTTATGGTTTTTAAGAGGTACCATCCTCAGTAATCTCAATGATCTTCCATCCTCAGCAGCAGCATGTGACTTCCAAATTGATGATAACTCCAACCATAAGTAGGGCATCGGGACAGATCGGGCAGGTCTGGAGATCAGAAGTGGTCAGGATCGCTGGTATCTCAGGAGTAACATGTGTAGCTCGACAGAAAGAGAGATAGGGAAAGAGAGGGAGAGATTATTAGGTATGCTTATTGCCACGTAATGGTTAAGGAAAATGTACTTTGCATGAGTGCAATCAGGGACTCCGGCAAGACTAACTATGACAACATGAAGCTAGAAGGTAACACGTACATGAGTGTTCCCTGGGACATAAGGCAGTCAGCCACTCCATCAACTGGTTAAACGCATGAAAGTGGGGAGTAGACACCATCCAAACATCCCAGTTCACCACAACATTTGGTTTTACAAATTGTTGTAGAAGATTTGGATCTCAGATATATGTAGCCTCAGTCCTACCGTTACATACATGTAATTTTTGACACTAACCTCACTTTAGATTTTTTTGTTCAGAGCACTGTGAAAGCTTCCTTTTTTTCACCTCAGAAATATAGCCAGATTAAGACCAATGCTAAACTTATCTGTCGCTGAAAAGCTGATCAATTCATTCGTTGTCACGTGGTTGGATTATTGCAATGCCGTTTTAGCCGGAGTTTCTAAAACTGCAATTAACAGATTGCAGTATGTTCAGAACTCTGCCGCCCAGATCCTGATGGGAAGCAGGAGATATGACCATATCACTCCTGTTTTAAAGTCCTTACACTGGCTCCCGGTCAGGTTCCGGGTTGCTTTTAAGATCTTGATGTTAACATACAAGGAATTACCTGGATTGGCTCCACAATATTTAACTAACTTATTAATCCCGTACACCCCACATCGCAGACTGCGCTCCTCACAGGGTAATCTACTTACAGTTCCACTTACCCACCTTAAGTCTATGGGTGACAGGGCTTTTTCTGTCTATGCTCCTTCACTTTGGAACTCTCTTCCCCCTGAACTCAGGGAAGCTTTGGCATTTTTAAAGCTCTGTTAAAGACACACTTTTTTAGACTCGCTTTTGATTCTTAATATCTTTTTGACTGTTTTATATTTGTTGTACAGTTTTATTCATTTTAATTAACTTTTATTAATTCTGTGATTTGTGTTTTTATGTACAGCGCTTTGAGAAGCTACTTTAAAGGCGCTTTATAAAATAAAGTTTATTATTATTATTATTATTATTATTATTATTATTATTATTATTTCCAGCATAATGTAAAATACAAGCTGATGTATTATGTTATGTGATGTTATGTGATGTTATGTGATAATGATTAAAATTGTATAAAGATCAAACTATATAAAGAATCTCAACCTTGACATTCCGGGGTAACAGAATCACGTGAGGAGAAAAAGAGGACCAACAATAAGGAGGAGGGGAGCAAGCCAGCAACATGGAGGAAGACAGACTGGAAAGTCTTCTGGTTCAGGGGCTGCCAAGAAAGTTGTTCCTGACATTATGCACCTCCAGCGAGATCTGAAAGATTTGCAGCTCGTCATGCTGGATGTAAAGAGAACTGAAAAGTTGATGTTGAAAAATGATCGAAAAAGCTGAAGAAAGTCCAGTAAAAACATACATCCTGTTTTTACTTCCTGTTTTTTACAGCCAGCGCTCAAAAACACAGAGTTTTAAGGCGAGTGCTCAAAATCCCCAAACCCCGTCTATCAGTTAAAGACCCAAATAAGGGCATGCTTTCTGTTTTCTACATGCAGTTTCAGAGTTCGCGCTCGTAACCGCATCCGGAGACCGTTTTAGAAAGCGTTGTGGTCTAGAGCAAAAACTTAGACTCTAGCGCCCGAAACCACAAACAAAAGATAAGATATAAGTTTCGAACAGGCGATTGTTCAGGTCCATACCTCGGATGAAGATTGCTTGTTTTAGTTTCTTGTGAAGGAACAAAAACTATCTGATCCTGCGTGATCTAAAAGATTGATTTATTTTATGTCTCTTCATAAAAGAAAACCATTTTAAGACTCTGCGTAATCGCTGGTTTTCTTTATTTTATTTTATTTATATTCTTATTTAAGATAATTGTAATCCCTTTGTTCTTTAATAAACCGAAAGTCCATATAAAGGACGATTCGTATATCTTACCCTGTGAGTAAAACTCCGTTGGTACACACCCCTTCAGTGTAAGGTAAAGTATTTCATTGGTTCTCTAGCCCAGCGGCACGAAGACTCCGCCTCCTGAGAAGGTAAGAGGAAGTGAGTTTACATGCTCTATCAGTTGTATGACAGAGTAGCGAGAAATCATGCCTCTACTTGTAGGCCTGCCATGATCAGGTGATCTGGGAATTAAGCGTGTCGCATGATATATATATATATATGGCACCTGTGAAACATGCCGTCAGCCTCTATTATCTGAAGCGAAGACGCAATTCACAGGCCTACCCGTGTGTAGCATATATATATACACACACACATATCATTAGCCCCGCAACCGCTAACAGCTGCGGGCAATACACTAACACATGTGACACGATGACACATGGCAAGACGTTAACAATAGCAGCACAAGACACGTGGTTATACACGCGTTGGAATGTCATCGCTGTCAACACTGAAGAAGCAGGCGCATGCACACCAACGCTCAAAGCGCGCTGCTTCACGGGGGAATCATGACAGTTTCATGCGTAACCCCGACGTTCCCTTTCAAAGGGAACTTCGACGTTGCATTTAGCATAACAGTACGGGAATGGGAATACCCACGCTGTCATACCGAGGTTATGGCCTGTTCAAAAATACCCAAGCCCGAGGGTCACTGCAAGACACTCGAGCCCGGGTGGAATGAATATCAAAGCTGTAATAACTAATGAATGTGTGTGGCGTAGACCAATCTGCTGCCGCATACATATCCTGCAAGGATACCCCTTTGGACAAAGCCTTTGAGGAGGCGACCGCCCTAGTGGAATGAGCTTATGCCCAGAGGTGTGGCGAGATCACGCGCCTCGTAAGCCATAGAGATTGCTTCCACTATCCAGTTAGAGATGCGCTGCTTTGACACAGCATCACCTTTACTGCCGCCACCAAAGCAGACCAGCAGCTGCTCCGACTTACACCACTGGCCGGAGCGATGGATGTAAGTACAGAGGGCCCTAACTAGACACAGAAGGTCTATCCTCTCTTGTTCCGGTGAGGAACGGAGGAGGGCAGAAGGCCTGCAACACCATAGGGTGGGCAGCCGATGTAGGCACTTTAGGAATATAATCTGGCCTAGGATACAGGAAGGCCTTCGCTAGTCCAGGGGCGAAGTCAAGGCATGAGGGGGCAAAAGAGAGAGCTTATAGATCTCCCACTCGCTTGAGAGATGTCAGTAGCTACCTTTAGAGTCAGAAGCTTCTCAGAGGCTGACTCTAAGGGGACCCTGACAGACCTACCAAGACCACAGAAAGGTCCCAGGAAGTTACTCGTGGCCTGCAGATGGGCCTCAGCCGTCTGACACCATGCATGAACCTTGAAGTTAGAGGATGTTGCCCCACAGAGGCTCCATCAACAGGGGTGTGGCTGGCCGAAACAGCAGCCACGTAAACCCTGATTGTAGAAGGAGCCAACCCTGCTGAGAAACATTCTTGTAGGAACTCCAGGACTGTAGCTATTGCGCAATTCACAGGCTCTAACTGACATTCCTCACACCACAAGACAAAAAGCCGCCACTTGAACACATACAATTTCCTTGTGGATGGTGCTCTAGTGTTTAACATGGTCTCTACAACCTCAGTTATGAGACCAGAATCTATGAGCTGGTGCCCCTCAGTGGCAAGACCCACAGTTTCCATAGTTCTGGCCGAGGGTAATAGATCAGCCCTCCGGCTTGAGACAGTAGGTCCCTGCGGATGGGAATCTCCCAAGGAGTGCCATTGAGCAGGGACATTATCTCCAAGAACCATATTCGAGCTGGCCAATAAGGTGCTACTAGCAGCAGACGTAGACGGTCTTGGCGAACTCTCGCTAGAACTTGTGGAAGCAGAGCAATTAGGGGGAAAGCATATAGATGTGACCTCTGTCACGTGTGCACCATGGTGTCAAGCCCCAATGGTGCAGGAGGAGTGAGAGCAAACCACAGCGGGCAGTGTGTTGTCTCCTCGAAGGCAAACACGTACACTTCCGCTTGTTCGAACCTCCGTCATATGGACTCCACCACTTTTGGATGGAGCCTCCTCCCCCCAGGCCTCAGCCCCTGCCTCAACAAGATGTCTGCCCCTACATTCCAGCTGCCCGGATTGTACATTGCACTCACTGACAAGAACTTTCCCTCTGCCCAGAGAAAGATTAGTTGTGCCTGCCTGAACAGGGGGCTTGAACGTAACCCTCCCTGGTGGTTGATATATGAGACCACAGCTGTGTACTAGCACACTGTGACCTCTCAACTGAAGGAGAAAGAATTTCAGTGCTAGGAATACGGCCCACATATCTAGGCAGTTTAAATGCCACTCCAGATGAGGGCCGCTCCAAAGGCCGTAAGCTGGACAGCCATTTAAGACTACACCTCAGCCAGTGAGGGACGCTTCCATCATTACCGTCTTGCGGTAAGGGGACGCCCCTAGAGTGTGACCCAATGCTAGGAACTGCGGGCACCTCCAAATACTCAGAACACATAGGCATCACCGTGTGACTCTGATTACTCTCTCAGCCACCACTGAAACAGTCTCATGTGCAACAGCCTTTATCTTGCTCAAAGTTGATAGGATCGATTGTACACGTGTTGGGGATAGAAACTCCCTCATCATAGTAGAATCCAATATAACCCCTAGAAAAGTTGTCCTCTGCACTGGAGAAAGCATACTTTTCTTGAGGTTCAACCTAAGCCCCAAGCTCCTCATGTGGGCGAGAACAACATCTCGATGTTGAACCACTTGTTCCCTAGATCGTGCTAGAATTAACCAGTCATCCAGGTAGTTTTGTACACGGATGACCCGGAGTCGCAAGGGAGCCAGAGCAGCATCCATGCACTTTGTGAAGGTGCGAGGGGATAAAGCTAGCTCAAAGGGAAGAACCCAAAATTGGTATGTGTTTTCTCCAAACACAAACCTCTGGAACTTCCTGTGACTGGGCGATATTCCTATGTGGAAATATGCGCCTTTCAGATCTATCATCACAAACCAGTCCTCGGACTGAATCTGTGGCACGATAAGTTTGAGCGTCAGCATCTTGAACCTGTATGTCCAAAGAATATGGTTCAGATGACACAGATCCAAAATTGGCCGCATACTCCCATCTTTTTTGCAGACCAGGAAATAGCCGCTGTAAAAACCTCCCTCACTTAAGGAACGAGGTACATGTTCTATGGCCCCTTTATCCAAAAGGGACTTTGCTGACAACTGTGGTGAGCACACCTCTGAATGGGGGGGTCGAGCTCTGAACTGGACCCGGTAACCATTTTCTATGGTAGACAGAACCCATGGGGACACATTTGGCAGTAGTTTCCATGCTGCCAAATGGTCTTTCAGTGATGTTAGCTTTTCCACGTTTCGTGGAAAAAAAGAATCTCCTGCTGTAAGGCTACACTTTTCCTTAAAAGCCTAAACTTTCTCTTCAAAGCCACACCCACTCTGTCTGTCTGCCCATTCTCTCACGCCCACTCTGCCTGTTGCTCTACAACACACACAGAACCAGGAAGTTCATTTCAGAGTCAACAAAACTTGGAGTATCTCACTCTCTCTATCTCTCTCTCTCAGTGTGTGAGTGCAGGAAAATGGCAGAAGCCAGTATTTCAGTAGATCAGGATCATTTAAGCTGTCCAGTGTGTCTGGACCTCCTGAAGGATCCAGTAGTTACTCCCTGTGGCCACAATTACTGTAAGGTGTGTATTAATGGCTGCTGGGATCAGGAGGATCTGAAGAGCGTCTACAGCTGTCCCCAGTGTAGAGAGACTTTCACTCCAAGGCCTGTTCTACGCAGGAACAACATACTGGCTGAAGTGGTGGAGAAAGTGAAGAAGATTGAACTCCAAGCTTCTGCTCACTGTTACGCTGGACCTGGAGATGTGAAGTGTGATTTCTGTATTGGAAGAAAACACAAAGCTGTCAAGTCCTGTCTGGTGTGTCAGGCCTCCTATTGTGAAGATCATCTTAAACTTCACTATCAGTCTCCTGCCTTTAAGAAGCACAAGTTAGTTGAAGCCTGTGCTGAGCTCCAAGAGAAGATCTGCTCTCAGCACGACAAACCGATCGAGATCTTCTGTCGTGCTGACCAAAGCTTCATCTGTTACTTGTGTATGATGGATCAACACAAAGGTCATGTTACGGTTGCAGCTAAAACAGAAAGAACTGAAAAACAGGTGAGAACTGGACATCATTATTCTATAATTTTTTTTTTTTACATATATCTGTTCAAATCTAATTTCTATTTTGTTGATTTAATTTTTTATATGACTGTCATTCACTTTTATTAAAAGTCAAAGTGTTGTTGTTAAGGAAGTATTAAATAGATCAGACCAGTGTACTTTAAACAGCCAACACCAAACCACCATCTTACAGCATTTTACAGCTAAAGTGTATAATGAACAAGTTACAACTCCATAAAAGTGTTATTATGGTGTTGGTGTTTAAATTATTTACAGTTTTTGTTTGTTTAAGTTCTGTTAGATTTTTGTTAATTTCACTCTGGACATGATTATATTTCTCTCTCTCTCTCTCTCTCTCTCTGTATATATATATATATATATATATATATATATATATATATATATATATATATATATATATATATATATATATATATATATATATATATATATATCTATCAGTCTGTAAGAAATGCAGACAGCAGCCAAGCATAGAAAAGTGCAGCAGAGCATACAAGCTTTTTTTTCAGACAGATAGTAACTAGATATCTAAATAGTAGGTAACCTTAGCTTAGTATAGAAGGCATCATATCATGGCTTGGTTTGTTCTTAAGAACGTCAATTAACTTTTGATATTTGCACACCCACAAAGTAGTCTAGGCTAAAGTCAGTTCCAATTTTTGACCATTAACGTTGCATTCGCTTGCATATCCTCCCGCCGAGTTCGTTGTGAACGTCACGTTGTCACAGACTGTTATAAATACGAGTGAAAGTTGAGAAACTTGCACAGCATTTCATTCCTTTACACTACATTTGGGCTAAGGACAACTAAGTGATTTTACAAATATAAGGCTCAGCATAATGCTGAGGTGTGCTAACTTGGTAACGAGAGATATGGATCTAATGTCTGAGTTGTGGCCATATTGTAGTTATCCATTCAGAACTAGTTATGGCAGTTTGTCTTTAGAATTAAGAAAAAACTCCAGTACCCTTTACATAGCTAACATTTCGTTTTACCACTATATATTGTTGTACATTTTGTACACTTATTACATAGCAAGCTAAACAGCATGATGATATTAACATAATAAATGACACCAGTTACACAAACAGAATATTCAGTTTATCAAATTAAAATGATCATCTAAGTCAGTCATTGCTCTTCTGGGAAAATAATGGTACCTAGTCACAATGCAGGCAGGGCAGCATTGCTTGGAAGCATCCGTGGAGAAATTGTATTTACAACATTGAATTTAGTTTCTTAGGTAGCCATCCTTTCTGAGTTTGTTTAAAAGTCGTGATTGCGTGTTTAAATGTTAGCATGTGTGGTTTGCCTGCACACATCTTAGCTCGCCTCAACTTGGTGTATTAGGTTTCATGGTAGGTTATGGAACAGAGAATACATCTGTCCACAGGACATCCACAGCACCCTACAATTTCCCCCATGCTGTGGGAGCTTCTATTACTCAGATAGCACGTGAATTCAAATGGTAACTGTAATATTAAAACTATGTTCTAAATATGTGAATTTTCAGTATCAAACTTGCTGGGGGCAAGTTTGCGGATGCCCCACAGATGCTCAATAGGGTTTAGGTCTGGAGACATTCTTGGCCAGTCCATCACCTTCACCCTCAGATTCTTTAGCAAGGCAGTTGTTGTCTTGGAGGTGTGTTTGGGGTCATTATCATGCTGGAATACTGCATACTGATCATGCTCTGCTTTAGTATGTCACAGTACATACATACATACATACATACATACATACATACACATATATATATATATATATATATATATATATATATATATATATATATATATATATATATATATATATATATATATATATATATATATAAATAAGAGATACACTACATACTGTGAAACATGACTGGAAAATGCTAAATGTGTTTGAAGTCTCATTTGTGAGTACACACCCTCAACTAAATGACATGAAGAGTGATAGCGGAATTGTAAAAAGTGGGGAGAACTCTGGGAACTTGAGCTGGACCTCTGGGTTGCTTCTGCTTCGTGCTAAATAACCAGGCCTCAAAGAGCTCCAAATAAACTAATGTATTTTAGGATTAATTTCCAAAACCCTGTATCTGTTGTTTCGGATGTAGGAGTCCTGATCAGGGTTGAGGTGGATCTGGAACTTTTCCTTGTAACACCAGGCACAGAGCAGGAGAATTAACCCTATAGACCACCCTGGAGCACAATGCCTACAAATTCACACACGCATTCACACCTAGGGGTAATTTAATATAGCCAGTTCACATATCTGCATGTTTTGTGGGAGGTAGGCGGAAACCAGATAACCCAGAGGAAACCCACACAACCATGGAGAGGACACACAAACAGTAACTCTGGACCCTAGAGCTGTGTAGCTGTACTGCTACATACTGTATCAATTGGGAACTAGGGTTCAGGCATGATGTTGATCGGAACTTTTAGTTATTTCATAACCCCAATTCAATTTTCTGCAGGTTAAAAAAGAGACATTAATCTGCCTGAATGTGAATGGATTCATGGTGTAATTCAGTACAGTGAATACTGCTGAATTCTGTTAATGTTTCTGTAACAAAAACAACAATTTCTGCCAGCTGCCATTTTCACACAAAACTAAACTTATTATGTAACAAGTGCTGAAGAAAATATGAACATAGAAGTTACTTTGTTTTGGGTCTCTATTTTAGTCAATGTAATATTTCTAGTTTTAGATGCTAATGCATTTTTACCCAATTTATTTATTATTTGTATGTATATTCTTTTACTATAATCATGTAGAACATGAGCTCCTGATGCAGAAATTTAATTTTATTTGGTCTCAGACTGAGCTACAGGAGGAGCAGATGAAATCCCAGCAGAGGATCCAGGAGAAGCAGGAGAAAGTGCAGGAGCTGAAACAGACTGTGGACACTATTAAGGTGAGGAGTAAACACACACACACACACACACACACACACACACACACACACACACACACAAAATGGATGTCTAAAGGGAGACTTTCTTTATAGATGAGACTCTCTCTCTGTTTGTGTGTGTGTGTGTGTGTGTGTGTGTTTGTATGTGTGTGTGTGTAACAGAGGCTTTCACAGGCAGCAGTAGATGAGAGTGAGAAGATCTTTACTGAGCTGATCAGCTCCATGAAGGAGCTGATCAGAGCTCAGGAGAAAGCTGAACTGAGTCGAGCTGAACGACTCCTGAAACAACTGGAGCAGGAGATTGCTGATCTTAAGAGGAGAGTCACTGAAATGGAGCAGCTTTCACACACACACGATCACATCCACTTCCTCCAGGTAACTCTCACTGTCTGATCTACAGAGGGCGCTGTTCCTCACAAAGTTTCCTCCAAAAGCTCATTACAGCAACAATAAATGTTCCAGAGTTTCCCGTCTCTGTGTGTTTCTCCTGGATCTGAGGACTCACCCAGCTTCACTGTCAATCAACATCTCTCATTTGATGGAGTGAGGAGATCTCTCTCAGATCTGAAACAACGAGTCCAGGAAATCTGTGAGGAGGAATTCAACAAAATCCGTCCACAAGGTAAGCAAGCAAACATTTGTCAAAACAACTATTATGAAAATTAGATAAGAACTTAATTCCTACATAAAGTCCATGAGAAAATAAGACACACATAATGTCAGAACTTCACCTGGGAAAAGTGTTTGCTTGTTCTCATGGTTTAAGGTTTTGAGGTGTCGCTGATTATTACATTCAAATGCTGCACAGTGTTGGGACATTTTTGACCAATAACTTGATGAAGCTCTAAATCCAGTAGAACTCCATGGAGATGTGTCTGACTAGGAGCAATGAAGTCCAATCTAATCTAATTTAAATAAAATCTATTTTTTTCATTTTCATGCTTTAAAATGTTTGCACATAAATTTTCCGTCTCCATTTTGTCTCTGTGTCTCCACAGTTCAGATGATTTTACCCTCAGAACCGAAGAGCAGAGAAGATTTTCTGCAGTGTAAGTGTAAAACACACACACACAGTGTGTAAGAAAAGCACACTTGCTCTTGCCAACTCGCACACACACATTTACGGACAAAAGTCTAGAGATATGCTTGGCCAGTCCTTCACCTTCACACTCAGCTTCTTTAGCAAGGCGTGGAGGTGTGTTTTGGGTCGTTATCATGCTGGAATACTGCATACTGATCTGCTTCAGTATGTAAATGCTTTTACCAAAAGCACTGAGTCTCATTCACCCACAAACACCAATGGTAGCAGAGCTGCCATGCAAGGCCAAGGCGCTAGCAACTTAGCATGTGGAGTCACCCGGGCCGGGAAACGAACCGCCAACCCTACGATTAGTGGACAACCCGCTCTACCAACTGCGCCACAGACGCCTATGTCAGAACATGAACAGAACATGTTGGCATTCATGGTTCCCTCAATGAACTGTAGCTCCCCAGTGCCGGCAGCACTCATGCAGCCCCAGACCATGACACTCCCACCACCATGCTTGACTGTAGGCAAGACACACTTGTCTTTGTACTCCTCAACTGGTTGCTGCCACACGCTTGACACCATCTGAACCAAACATGTTTATCTTGGTCTCATCAGACCACAGGAAAAGGTTCCAGTAATCTATGTCCTAAGTCTGCTTGTTTTCAGCAAACTGTTTGCAGGCTTTCTTGTGCATCATCTTTAGAAGAGGCTTCCTTCTGGGACGACAGCCACGCAGACCAATTTGATGTGTTACAGGCCTCAAGCATGAGTAACCTGTGAACAGATATTGTGTCCTGTTTTGGACAGGAAAATTAGACACAGGAGATGTTTCTTGTGATTGCTCAGCAAGCTGTTCTCTGTCTGAGAAGCGGAAGCAGCACACAGCCCTACTAACGCACACACAAACGAACACCTCCCCTTGTGGCACAATCAAGCAATTGCATCCTCAACAACACCACTCAAATCCATTGCAAAAATACATTCAAATTGTTCCTTTTATACAGGCCAATACAAAAAACAACTTAACATTTGTGACAATACATTCGTAGGCGTCACAGATGCAGTGTGCAGCATATGGTCTGAGCACTGACAGGCTGACCCCCACCCCTTCAACCTCTGCAGCAATGCTGGCAGCACTCATACGTCTATTTCCCAAACAGCCTCTGGATACGACGCTGAGCATGTGCACTCAACTTCTTTGGTCGACCATTGCGAGCCCTGTTCTGAGTGGAACCTGTCCTGTTAAACCGCTGTATGGTCTTGGTCACCGTGCTGCAGCTCAGTGTCAAGGTCTTTGGCAATCTTCTTATAGTCTAGGACATCTTTATGTAGAGCAACAATTCTTTTTTTCAGATCCTCAGAGAGTTCTTTGCCATGAGGTGCCATGTTGAACTTCCAGTGACCAGTATGAGGGAGTGTGAGAGCGATGACACCAAATTTAACACACATGCTCCCCATTCACACCTGAGACCTTGTAACACCAACAAGTCACATGACACCAGGAAGGGAAAATGGCTAACCGGGCCCAATTTGGACATTTTCACTTAGGGGTGTACTCACTTTTGTTGCCAACGGTTTAAACATTAATGGCTGTGTGTTGAGTTATTTTGAGGGGATAGCATATTTACACTGTTGCATAAGCTGTACACTCACTGCTTTACATTGTAGCAAAGTGTCATTTCTTCAGTGTTGTCACATGAAAAGATATAATCAAATATTTACAAAAATGTGAGGGAAAAAAGTATTTGATCCCCTGCTGATTTTGTACGTTTGCCCACTAACAAAGAAATTATCAGTCTATAATTTTGTTGTTATTCGGTCTCTCACTGTTCAAATAAACTTTAAAATTAACTTTATAATTAAAATTATAGACTGATCATTTCTTTGTTAGTGGGCATACGTACAAAATCAGCAGGGGATCAAATACTTTTTTCCCTCACTGTAAATATATATATTTACACACACACTGACACGTGTACACAAACTATTCAGAGATATTCACACACAGACACACACACACACACACACACACACACACACACACGCACATATAAAATAAATCCTGTGATTAATATCTAACCTGCGGACATTTTATTGTTTTAGATTTCTGGTATCTGACTCTGGATCCCAACACAGCATATCCTTACCTCATTCTGTCTGAAGACAACAGAGCGGTGACATGCAGTGGGACAGAACAGAAATATTCTGATCATCCAGAGAGATTTGACTACTATGAGCAGGTGTTGTGTAAGGAGATTGTGTGTGGACGCTGTTACTGGGAGGTGGAGTGGAGCGGTGATGGTGTGTCCATATCAGTCTCATATAAAGAGATCAGCAGGAAAGGGCAGGGTAATAAGTGTTCGTTTGGGTACAACAGTCAGTCCTGGAGTTTAATTTGTTCTTCCTCCTCTGTCTGTTTCCGGCACAACAAAATTAAAATTGAGCTCCAAGGTCCAGTATCCTCCAGAATAGGAGTGTATGTGGATCACAGTGCAGGAACTCTGACCTTCTACAGCGTTTCTGACACGATGAGGCTCCTCCACAGTGTCCACACCACATTCACTCAGCCTCTATATGCTGGGTTTTATATAGATTATGACTCGACTGTGAGGTTCTATGATCTGAAATGAAATGTTGGTAAAAGTTTTTAGTAAAATTATAACTAACAGTCCTACATTATTATTTAAAATAGTTTTGGATAAATAATTACATACATTATGATAGCATATATATATATATATATGAGAGAGAGAGAGGTATTGGCTGTCTAGCTCTTTAACAAGAGCTACTTTAACAGTGTACGTTAACAAGCTAGCAACATGCTAAATCATGCTAGCAATATGCTAATTCATGCTAGCAATGTGTTAAAACATGCTAGCAATGTGCTGAAACCTGCTAGCAACATTATCATTCATGCTAGCAACATGCTAATTAATGCTAACACTGTGTTAAAACATGCTAAAGCATGATTTATTTTCTAAATATACTAAATCACTCGCAGTGTACGGAAATATGTAAGCAACATGCTAAATAATGCTAGCAACATGCTAATTCACGTTAGCAGTTTGTTAAAACATGCTAATTCAAGGTATCAACATGCTAAAGCACGGCAGTAAAGTTGGTTTTATATTGGACATTCATAGATTCCAGATTCACTCTTCTATTTCTCAATAAATAAACACAAAAAGAACAAAATGTGGATTAACAATATATACAATTATTTATCTATCTATCTATCTATCTATCTATCTATCTATCTATCTATCTATCTATCTATCTATCTATCTTCTGACTTAATTCACATTATAAATCTACCTGTTTTTAATATGTACTTCTTTTTTTAATCTAGTATAAATTTATCAGAGTATACATTGCTTATATTACCATAAAAATTATTATAAAAGTAATTATTAAAATACTTACGTCATAAAATAACAGAAATAAATTGTGTTTGAGATTTTTTTGTGAAATGTAGGCTGATGTTTATTAGATATCTAATTCTAATATTGTTCTAATATATATTGTTATGGTATTTTTATATTGAATATGCAACATTAATAAGTGTATGAATATAGTTATCAGCATTAATTGTTATGTAGGATATGTCTAAAGCATATAAAGATAATACATTTTTCTTAAACTATTATTATTATTATTATTATTATTATTATTATTATTATTATTATTATTTTATTAAAGCAGGATAGCACCTCAGGTCCATCTTAAATATGTTTGGGATACAGACGATTAGCATTTGCAGTAAACAATTATAAAATTAATTGACGCATATTTTGCAGTCAAAACTGACTGATTGGTTCAATTACTTCACTGGCAAGAACTAGCAAAAATAATGATTGGAGAACCAGACCACTAATTACAGTGAGCTCATGTGTTCAAAAAATATGATTTTTGAATCTTTTTTCTGAACATTTTTATGATTATTTTAGGGCGATTCGACAGAACATTTAACATGGAATTAAAGAATTAAAACATCGTTTCCTATCTGAATGGTGGTTTTCTGTAAGCGTTTTTGGTACCTTAAAGCAGATATGAATTCTCTCCATCCGTTTCTGTCCCTGAACTGCTGGTAAAAGTAACCAGTGACAGAGCTTTTGAACGCTGCAGCAATAACCGGTGATCTGTCGATTTGTCCTACCTTGTCAGATTTTCCTACCATAACACAAAATTATACAGTGCATCCGGAAAGTATTCACAGCGCTTCACTTTTTCCACATTTTGTTATGTTAAATCCAAAATGAATTAAATTCATTATGTTCCTCAAAATTCTACAAACAATACCCCATAATGACAACGTGAAAGAAGTTTGTTTGAAATCTTTGCAAATTTATTAAAAATAAAAAAAACAAAAGAAGCACATGTACATAAGTATTCACAGCCTTTGTCATGACACTCAAAATTGAGCTCAGGTGCATCCATCCTTGAGATGTTTCTACAACTTGATTGGAGTCCTCCTGTGGTAAATTCCGATGATTGAACATAATTTGGAAAGGCACATAGCTGTCTCTATAAGGTCCCACAGTTAACAATGCACGTCAGAGCACAAACCAAGCCATGAAGTCCAAGGAATTGTCTGTAGACTTCCGAGACAGGATTGTATCGAGACACAGATCTGGGGAAAGGTACAGAAACATTTCTGCAGCATTGAAGGTCCCAATGAGCACAGTGGCCTCCATCATCCTAAAATGGAAGAAGCTTCCTAGAGCTGGCCGCCCGGCCAAACTGAGCCATCGGGGGAGAAGGGCCTAAGTCAGGGAGGTGACCAAAAACTCGATGGTCAGTATGACGGAGCTCCAGCGTGTCTCTGTGGAGAGAGGAGAACCTTTCAGAAGAACAACCATCTCTGCAGAACTCCATCAATCAGGCCTGAATGTTACACCCCCCTCCAAAAGAGGTCCTGGGCCCCTGTGTAATCTGTCTTTTGATGTATCAGGAAACAGGGTGGCCTCCGCCAGGCAGCAGACAGGTGGAGCACCTCCCCCAGCAGGGCTGGAATGCTGGGAGACGTCCTCAGCAGGCTGGAATGCTGGGCGAAGGCCTTAGCTGGACTGGAACGCTGGGAGGATTCGAGCGTGTTCACCCACTGGGTAGCTGCGGATTCTAACATGTCCACCCACTTGTAGAAAAGGTGGAATGGCGGGTCAGGCTGGGGCTTTCCATTGACCCGCCACCCTGGAAGATCCAGACCATGAAGATGTCCTGGCTGGTAGATCTCCTCAACAAAAAGTTCCGCGAACTGGGTGACATCATGGAGAGCAGGGTACCCAGTACTCACAAATTCCTCCGCCCAGTCCCTGGCCAGGCCACAAAACCGGGACACCAAGAACCCGATCCACTGGCTCTTAGTAGGCTTGGGATACGCCAGGCTGCAGAAATAAACCTGGCAGCTGCAGAGGAATTCCAGCGGGTAGCTCCCCAATCCCTCTGTTGCCAGTGGCAGTTTGGCGGCGAACCTTTGTGGAAACTGAATGGACTGGAATCGCGGCCAGTAGTCCGAGCATCTCCCAATAAGGTGCCCTCCTGCTAATTCCATGTTAAGGGGCAATATTCTGTTACGAAACACAACTTGGACAGGAAG
Organism: Ameiurus melas; assembly: GCA_012411365.1. Lineage (NCBI taxonomy): Eukaryota > Metazoa > Chordata > Actinopteri > Siluriformes > Ictaluridae > Ameiurus > Ameiurus melas. Next base: position 28,564,511 of record CM022759.1, read on the forward strand.
TAAGCTCAAGATTAAAGTCTTTATTAACATTTAAGTCAATGGACAAGGAGGTGGGAAACGAGGTCTAGACATAAACTTACAGTTGAAACAAGAAACATGAACCCAAATGTAACCCGAGGGTAAAACTGAGATATAAATGGATTAATTAAATAAATAAGTCAGACTGAATATTAGTATTATCCAATACGAGGTCAGGGTGCTGTCAGGACATCAGCCTATAGGAGTGAGAGTTGATACATTCCAGCCAATGGGATGGCCGAGCCCACCTCTCAGCTAGCGAGGGAGATAGGAAGAGACTCAGTAATAACCGAGGCATTGTAGCGGCATGTTGATTCTGCTGTTACGGGTGTAAATTGCCAACAGTGTAAAATGCCACGAGAGAGTTTAAGTTGGAAGGCATGCTAGAGTAATGTGCCATTCTCTTGCACTGGTGAGTTTATATCCGTCAACTTATATGTGACATCCGCCATTTTAGATTATTGACCTCGGTATAAAAGGCGCTAGCCTCCGCGCCTCATGTATAAACGGCGCTAGCCGTCATGCCTCGTGTTGCTGTGTGCTAGCTGTGAGCTGTAAGCTAACGGCTAAGGTGCTTATCTTTGTTAATAAGTTGTGTATATTAACTGATAAAAACGGGATATTTAATGGTATTCTGTACTTAGGACTGCTACCACTGGTGAGTGGAGTAGCTCCGTTGAGATGTATGTTTAATTATATTTTATGTCGAATGTTAAATTAAGTGTATTATGAATGCGGTTACTGAGTTATTTATATTAACTCCAGTGCATGCAGACCATGTTAGCTGTTAAGTAATTTTATGTGACCTATTTCATATAGGTCAGGTTTTAATGTTGAGTTCAGATGTTGATTGACCGTGGATAGGGTGGAGTCCGACCAGTCGGCGAAGATTCTGCATAACCTCAGAGAAATTGTTCCAGTAATGGATGGCGAGCCAACCCCACTTGATCTCGAACCTGATTGCAACTAGGAGGTTGCAGTTTTAGCACATTGCGTCCGAGAGCTCCGATTTGTTTTTTTCACTTGGCCCAAGGGATCAGGTAGAACTGTGTGCACATTGACACTTGTTTCCTTTGGAGGAGGACACTCAGACTGCACTGACTCGGTACTCTGTAAACCGAGGGACTGTGAACTCTGTCTCACCACGACCCGAGTTAGTCAAGTTAGTAGTTCAGGGTGATCTGATTTGAGTATCACAATGACTGCGTTTACATGAACAACAATAATCCACTCTTAATCTAATTAAGACCATACTTTGATTAAGAAACTACCATGTAAACACCAACCTTAATCTAATTAAGGTCATAATCTTAGTACGCTCTAATCGAATTAAGAGAGGTGGAGTACTCCTGTTTTAATCGTATTATGGACGTGTATTACAGACATGTAAACACCTTAATCACATTATGAACGTCGTGTGAGCGTTTTCATTGCATTTTGCGACATGACACGATCACAGACGGCAGTTTTACGCTTTATGGCGAACAAGAGAGTTCTTCTGTGTCCCAAACTGCATACTTGCCTACTATAGTCCTGTAGTGGGGAAAAATACATGTATCTCAGCTACTATACAATAGGTAAGTATGCGATTTGAGACGCACCCCACGGCTTCAAGCAGTCGTCTATTAGCACGTACATCATGACAAATAATTTTTTTTTTTTAGTTTCATTTTTATTGAAAATTTCTGCTGAGCACTTCTGATGAACATTTCTACATTTCTGCTCAACATTTCTACTGAGCATTTCTGCTAAACAATTTTGCTAAACATTTCTAATGACCATTTCTGCTAAACTTTTCTGCTGAACATTTCTAAAGTTTCATTTTTATTGAACATTTCTGCTGAACATTTCTACAGAACATTTCCACGTTTCTTTTTTTATTAAACATTTTTGCTGACCTTCTGATGAACATTTCTGTTGAACTGCTAAGCCTATCTAAATTGCCTTTTCTGTTCTGTCCTCCCCACCATTTCCCAAAAATAAAAACAAATTGAGCAACAGCAGTAAATATTCACAGATTTTTTTCTTTTTATACAAAGGAAAACAAAATTGAACCCACAACCCACCCCTCCGGCTCATCATGGCTACCCATTAACTGTCGCTGGTTATAAAGATATTATAAAATTCAACAACAGGCACCAACCTTTAAGTGGGTAGTGTCTGTAACTCCATAAAGTATGCAATAAAGGGATGATATTTATGAAAAAACTTATCTGTACAGCCATTCATCGTATATCTTATTTTCTTGAGTTTCAGAAAAAACAGCACGTCCTTTATTCACTGGGAGATAGATGGGTATTTAGCAGACTTCCAATGTAACAGTAGGGAACGCCTTGCTATAAGGGATGTGAAAGCAATAACATCTTTTTGTATCGAGCTCAAAGGAATTGAAGCTTGAGGAATCCCAAATATCGCAATCAATGGACAAGGCTTTAAATGTACCCTGAGAATAGTGGACATGATGGTAAAAAAGCCAGACCAAAAACCATGGAGTTCAGGGGAGAAGAAAAACATATGGCCAAGATGACAGGGAGAGCCATGGCATTTATCACACTAGTCCTCTACATCCGGATACATCACAGACAATCTCGACTTTGACAGATGGACTCTATTTAAAACTTTGAACTGTATAAGCCCAAGACGAGCACAAGAAGTGGTAGTCTGTACCCTCCCTATAGCATGTTCCCAACACTCCTCACTTATCTGTACTCCTAATTCCGTCTCCCACGCATTCCTAATTTTATTACTCGACCCACTACCTTGTGTCAAAATAAAATCATAAATCTTAGAAATCATTCCTCTCTGATGCGGGTTATTTGAAAACAGGTCTTCCCAAGCCTGTTCAGGAGGAGCAGAAGGGAAATCAGGAAAATATCTAGAAACGAAATTCCGTATTTGAAAGTACCGAAAGAAAGGCGTCAAGGGGAGATCGTAAGTGGATGCCAAATTGGCAAAGCTATCAAACACACCATCAGAATACAAATTTCTAACTTGTTTAATAACCTTGTCATACCACACTGAAAATGAGGAGTCCAAACACGATGGGGGAAATAGATGGTTGTTCACTAAAGGACACAAAGAGGATGCACCTACAAATTTAAAATGTCGTCTAAATTCATACCAAGTCCTAAGTGTGCTGAGGACAACAGGGTTATCAGTATATTGGGAATGTTTTGTAACTAACCCTTGGTGGCTTCCCTCCCCAAATAAATGTACTAATTATCTTATCCAATGAATCAAAGAATGATTTTGGGAGAGAAAGAGGCACTTGTTGGAACAAGAAAATAAACTTTGGTAAAATATTCATTTTGACGGCGTTGATCTTGCCAATTAGGGAAAGTGGTAAGTTACCCCAACTCTGAATGTTAGATTTAACCTTTGAGATAAGGGGAGTAAAGTTAGCTGATAGAAGATTAGATAGAAAACGTGTCATGTTGATACCTAGGTATTTAAAACCAGAATGACTAAATCGAAATGGTAGATCCAACTGTTGGAGAGACAGAGCTGGAGTATTGACAGGGAAACAGTCGCTTTTATCTAAATTTAGTTTATAATCAGAGACAACACCAAAAGACTCCAGAACATCCAAGACAGAAGGCATAGAGGCGATAGGATCAGTTACATACAATAAGAAATCATCAGCATATAGCGACAATTTGTATTCTACACCATATCGAACTATTCCTTTAAACAAGGAGGAAGATTTTAGTGCAATAGAGAGCGGCTCGATGGCAACAGCAAAAAGCAGTGGGGATAAAGGACAACCTTGGCGACACCCTTGTCCGAGCGCAAAATAATCCGAATAAGTATCGTTAGTCTGAACTCTAGCATAAGGGGTTGAGTAAAGGAGGCTAATCCAAGAAATAAACTTGTCCTCCAAATCCAAACTTCCTCAGGACTGCAAACAAATACTCCCATTCGACCCTGCCGAATGCTTTTTCAGCATCTAATGAAATCACAATCTCTGGGTGAACAGCTGAATGCTTTGAATAAATTATATTAAAGAGTGTATGGGTATTGAAAAACAATTGACGTCCCTTTATAAAACTGTTCTGATCTTCAGATATAATATAAGGAAGTACATTCTCTAACCAAGATGCCATTACTTTCGCCAACACCTTTACATCTGCATTCAGCAGCGACAGTGGTCTATAAGAACCACAGGAGGATGGATCCTTACCCTCCTTTAGGAGCAGAGCTATCGTGGCTTGTGTCAGAGTTGGAGGCAAAGACCCACATTCCAGAGATTCATTGAACATAGCCAAAAGCAATGGATCTAATTTTCCAATAAACATTTTAAAGAATTCGATTGGAAACCCGTCCGGGCCAGGAGCTTTGTTAGATTGCATAGATTTAACTGAATTTAAAATTTCTTCAAGAGAAATTGGGGAATCCAATTGCATAGCAGTATTTCTATCTATAACAGGGTTACAGAGGTTTTGAAGAAATGCGTTCACTTTAGTATTATCTGTTGGAGATTCAGATTTATAAAGCGAAGAGTAAAAAGATATAAAAGTAGCATTAATTTCCATGGGATCTGTAGTGACAATAATATAAGTGTCTTTAATACTAGGTATGAGACGGGAAGTGGCCTGTCGCCGTAGCTGATGTGCCAGTAAATGACTCGGCTTATCGGCATGTTCATAATATGAACCACGATTACGTAACAGTAAGTGTTCCACTTCTTTAGTCGAAATAAGATTAAACTCTGCCTGTAAGTCAAGGCGCTGTTTAAGAATTCTGGGGAGGGGTTTAATGCACATCTTTTGAATAAGAATAATGAACCTGGGAGAAGAAAAAAAACTTTTTAAGAGAGGGGTTACGAGATCTCCAGGGATCAACGAGACCGTTCTAACACATAAAATCGGAGAATGTTTTAGACATTGCAGATTGATTCAGAGTACGGGGATTAGATCGATCCAAGTTTGGGTCAAATACACAATTTAAATCTCCCCCAAAAATCAACAGGTGAGAATTTAAGAAAGGGAGATTGCTCAACAATCTATTAGCAAATTCTACATCGTCAAAGTTTGGAGCATACACATTAACCAACAATACCTGTCTTTGCATTAAAGTACCAGCAACTATAATATATCTACCATTCACATCAGCAATAACATTAGTGGATGAAAACTGTAACCTTTTGTCAATTAAAATAGCAACCCCTCTTGCTTTCGAATTAAAATTCGAGTGAAAGACTTGACTCACCCAAGGGCAGTGTAACCTATGATGATCTTTAATACGTAGGTGCGTCTCCTGTAAAAATACTATATTGGAGTTCAAACGTTTCAAATGTGCAAAAACCTTAGATCTCTTAATAGGATTACCCATACCTCTGACATTCCAGCTAATAAATCTTAAAGGCGTGCCTGTCCCAGCTATGGTGGGATCCATGTTACTTCTAACCATTTAAATAAAGTAAACCATGGGAATGTGAATAGCCAATGCGAGCCAAAGTGGGACCTTCCACCCCCCACCACACACCTAAAGTCTCCATAAAATAAGGGAGACAGTACAGTTTCCCACCTGGACAAAGAGTAAGCTAAACCTAAACAAAAAAAGAATAAATTCCATTAAGAGAAAAGTCCCCTACTGACTTCAAATCTAATAAATAATCTGCACACTTAACAAATATGTCTTTACCTTTAAAGACTTATAACTAATAATGTTACACAGTGTAGCACATAAAAAAACAAAAAACAAATAAATAAACAATAAATAAATAGTAATTTAAAAAAAATAAATAAATAGATAAGATGATAAAATAAATAAATAAATAATTAAACAAATTCTAAACGAAGTAATGCACAATATCCACAATAAGAATTCGAATTCTATAGAGCTGGAAGGCCGAGTGCAAATAAGAATAAAGAATATTATCAAAAAATAAACAAACAAATAAATAAATAAATAAATAAAGAACACTGCACTGTGTAGGTGATGTAGTTCACTCCGGTATTAAGAGTTTTAACGTATTCTGCTGCTTCCTCCGCTGAAATAAAGTCCTTCTGGACACCGTTATATGTAATGCGAAGCCGAGCTGGGTGAAGTATTCCATAGCGAGCTCCCTCAATATCACGAAGTTGACGGCGAACCTCGTTAAACGCGGCCTGGGCCCGGGCTATCTTGACTGTGTAGTCAGGGAAAACGGAGATGGTCAGATCCCTCACTTTAATCTGCTGGCGCTCTCTCGCACGGCGTAAAATATCAATAGTCACTGTGATAATGAAATCTGCACACAATAGCTCGTGGTCGTTCACCAGACTTCGGCTTTGGCCGAAGGGTCCGGTGGCACCGGTCCAAAACCGGCTCCTTCTCCAGACCAAACGCCTCTTTTAACAGGGCCGCTACAGCAGCGGTTGTACAGGTGTCAGCGCCCTCTGGAACTCCGACTATCCTCACGATATTGTGCCGTGACCTCGACTCCAAATCCTCACATTTATTCTCTAATTGAGTCATGGTCACAGTGAGAGACTCGATAGTAGTCTTCATGTGAACTATATCAACGGTGCAACCGGAGAGAGTGTGCCCCATTTCCCCCCACAGTACCTTTCAATGTTGATATGGTGGCCTCAGTAGCGACTTTATCACTAGCCTGCTGTGTTTTCATGACCTGCAGGTCATGCTGCATAGTAGATAGCACATCCCTGAGAGTCTTCTGTTGATTCTCATGGTGAGTCTTCTAGTGCTTCAGATGATCCTGAAACTCCTTCCTAAAATCAGCGATGTCCTTCCTCAGTACAGCCAGCAACTCAAGCCTGAATGCGGGCTCAGAGCCACCACTGGGCGCGGATGCGACCGCGGGTTCACAGGGGAAGGGAGCGCGGCCACGAATTTATGAGGAGAAGGAGGCGCGGGTTCATGGTGAGAGGAGACGCCGCGGCAGATTCATGGAGGAAGGGAGATGCGGCTGCGGATTCACGACGAGAAGGAGACGCGTTCGCGGTGCGCTCTGAATGCTACCACTGGATTTCGAGTTCTTCCCCAACATCTTTAACGAACCACTGAGTTAAAAGCGCAAATAAGGAAACAAAGTAGAATAAGTCAAACTATACTAATATATATATATATATAATATTTTATATATAAATTATATATAAATATATTATATTACCAAAGAAAGTGCTAATTAATAAAAATTTTTGATCGAAATCAGCAGGAGACTCAAACTTCACGCTTTACTCCATCGAACAATTCCGAACCTTTCATGACAAATAATTAACTGCACTTAGCGCTGCCATAAAAATTAAATAAAACACCCAAAACTATATACGGTCCACAAACGACCAAACTGTATGTTGATACGTACGAAATTTTGGAGGAGTAGAACGGCGGTACGGTAATGTAATGACGTTGGCCTTAATCTAATTATAATCTATAACATGTAAAACGGGAACATGACAGGAGTATTCTAAAAGCAACTCATGTAAACAGCTTAATTACATTATTACCTTACTTAGATTAAGGTCAATAATTAGATTACTGCTGTCCATGTAAATGTAGTCATTGTTTGAAGGAGGTTGTGTTAACTTAATAATTGTTTAGTGTACATACACTGTGTTCTTCTGATTTAGGATTGAACTGTTTATGACATAAGTTTGGTATTCTAAATTTGTATTTATTTCATTTATTTTATTTCCTTACTGTTATATTTGTTCCTATTGGCTATTTTATACAATATACAAAGTTAACTTAAATTGTGTATCTGGTGTATTATTTCAATGTCGTCATCTAACTCGTGGCTCTAGCGAGTGAACCTATAGTCTTTTGATCTGGCCCAATTCCGACCATCTTGGTATCTCAATTACTCATTACAGTCATCACACGTTGTAATACCCCAACGAGATACCCGCCCTCGACGGGGGGGGTGGGGTGCACAAACATGTAAACTCTACTCGTCTAACTCTGGCATGAACTAAGGAACGGAAACTAGACAGCGCATGGACACATTACCGCCTGGCACCATTATTCATTCCGGCTTTCCTCTATCCATCCTTACGCTAACATTGCCCGCATGTAGTATGCGAGGGGTTTAAATAACTAGTCCCAGTTACCTTAATTGCTGCCAGCTGGTAACATTTCTAAGCACCCTCACACCTCCGCCAATAACTGAACAGGGCGGGGACAGAACAGAAACCAAAATCCGTGCACATGGTCGTCATAAACAAAGTTTTAGCGTCCATGTGCACTTCAAGCACGTGCACGCGCTCTCCGGCTGATTAAGCACGTCATCGCCACAGCGCCCTCTGCCGGCGAGATTGTGACACAAAGAAGACAGCAGTGTTGTAATTTTGAGAGACAGGGTTTACAGGAAAATACGTGGGAATACTCGTGTCTTATTGGCTGACAGCTCTCAGTTCTGCCAAACGCTAGCTCACAGTTAGTTAGTGTGTGGGGAAAATGGATATACGCCTATTCATTTATTATTATTATTATTATTATTATTATTATTATTATTATTATTATTATTATTAATTATTATTATTATTATATCTATTTTTTCACCAGTAAAGGGGTTACAATTGAAACATTAACATCCTCTGAAACTAGCCTAGTCTCATTTGTTAGCCAAAAAGATTCATATGTTATCAGTCTGGTAGTCCTGACAACATTGATAACAGTTTTATGATAAATAGGCTAAAAAAATTTTGTCCAAATTTCACATTTTTAAAGCAATGAGCCCACCAGCAAGAAAAAATGCATGCAAACGGTCTATTTAGAAACATGTTTAAAAAGTTTCTGAGGGATTGGATGAAATGTCAAGATAACTGCCTGAATGCGGACGGTAGCAGCAAAACAGGACAGCAGATTAGCAATAAACAAGCAACAATCAGTAGAGATGAAACAGTATGAAAGGACAGCATTCAAGTCAGCGGCAGCACAAGCGATGACGACATCAGAGAGACAGGACTACGGGTTAGTGAGACCTTTATTTCTGAAATATTTAGGACAAGAAACACTTAACTTTGCTTGCTTTTTTTTGTTTGTTTTTTAAAGCAATTTGCAATGCTGCAGATTTGTTATTTTGTTTGTGTTTATGCTTTTTGTGGTGTTCAGCTACTTTGATGGGTTTTATATTTCTTTACTGTTACTGCCTAGATTGTAATAACGTACTGAGAATATGAAGGAACACTGAAAATTATTTTTATAATGTTGATTTAATTTAAAAAACAATGAGATAAAATAATGAGGGTTGCCTGTGTAAGACCTGTTAAAACTACTATAGATGGAATTTATATATATATATATATATATATATATATATATATATATATATATATATATATATATATATATATATATATATATTTTGGGATGGGACAGGGAGTAATTTCCTACTTGTGGAAGCATAAATTATGACATAATTCTTCCAAATTTCACATGGAACCACAATGTGTGTTATGTGTTATGAGCGTGTCATATTGAAATAGCAATAGCTAATGAATAATTATTAATGATATTCATTTTTAAACATGTGTGTGTGTGTGTGTGTGTGTGTCCCAATGTGGACAGTGTGTGTGTGTGTGTGTGTGTGTGTGTGTGTGCGTGTGTGTGTGTGAATTTGCACTAGTAAATGTGTATTGCATTTACACCCAGTGTATGAATCTCGGTGTGTGTGTGTGTGTGTGTGATCTTTGAGAGAGTAAATGTTGTGTTATATGTATGTTTGTAAGAGTTTGTCCACAACTGTGTGTGTGAGTAAATGTGTGTGTGCGAGTTGGCAAGAGCAAGTGTGCTTTTCTTACACACTGTGTGTTACAGTGTGTGTGTGTGTGTGTGTGTGTTACACCTACACTGCAGAAAATCTTCTCTGCTCTTCGGTTCTGAGGGTAAAATCATCTGAACTGCTGCAGCAGTGGAGACACAGAGACAAAATGGAGACGGAAAAATTATGTGCAAACATTTTAAAGCATGAAAATGAAAAAAATAGATTTAATTTAAATTAGATTAGATTGGACTTCATTGCTCCTAGTCAGACACATCTCCATGGAGTTCTACTGGATTTAGAGCTTCAAGTTATTGGTCAAAAATGTCCCAACACCGTGCAGCATTTGAATGTAATAATCAGCGACACCTCAAAACCTTAAACCATGAGAACAAGCAAACACTTTTCCCAGGTGATTTTCTGACAATATGTGTCTTTTATTTTCTCATGGACTTTATGTAGGAATTAAGGCCTCAGTTCATATCTAATCTACACAATATTTGTTTTCACAAATGATTGCTTGTTTACCTTGTGGATGGATTTTGTTGAATTCTTCCTCACACATTTCCTCGACTCGTTTTTTCAGATCTGAGAGAGATTTCCTCACTCCATCAAATGAGAGATGTTGATTGACAGTGAAGCTGGGTGTGTCCTCAGATCCAGGAGAAACACAGAGAGACGGGAAACTCTACAGAGAGGAAACACATAATAGAGAAGGAGAAAAGTGTAGGAGAGGAACGAATGAATCTCAGACTGAATCAGACCAAAGACACACTTGTGATCTCAGACTGGAACATTTATTGTTGCTGTAATGAGCTTTTAGGAGGAAACGTTGTGAGGAACAGCGCCCTCTGTAGATCAGACAAGTGAACAAAAACTGAAACTAAAATTTATTCATTATTTTTGTTAAATACAGTATATAATTAAACATGTTAAATATTTCAATTTTATTGAAATAATATAAATGTTAACTAATAAATAATTTACATTTCTTATTAAACATAAAAAAAAACATTTGTTTGGAAGAAGGGGGCCCAAAAATCTGTCCCCATAAAACTCATCATGGTGCCCTGACTTTAGGACTGTCTATTTATTGTTCGGTGGTTTTAACCCCTCAACAAATATAAATATCCTAAATAATTTTTTTAAATTCTATTTTACACTGTTTGTAATCAAAGTTGTTTCACCTGCACTTAATAGAAAAAAATAAACACTCGTCATGCTGTATGGGCTGTCTAACGCCCCCTCGGTTTTCCAGTGCCTTATCAATGATGTGCTAAGAGACATGCTGGGGAGGAGCATCATACATACATCGATGATATCGTGTTTACTCTGCATTCTGAGAGGAGCATGTCAACCATATCTGGCAGGTTTTGCACCGTCTCCTGCAACATCAGCTGTACGTGAAGGCCGAAAAATGTGAGTTCCATCGACACCTGATCTCCTTCTTGGGGTATGCTATCAGCCAGAAGGGGGTCACCATGGACCAAAGTAAGGTCCAGGCGGTGGTAGATGGCCCGCACCAAAGACCGTTTGTCCCAGAACAACACTGACTGGAGCTCACCACCTGGGCCCACACAGTGGTGGTGACAGGTCACCGTACCTACCAGTTGTACTGGTGGCCCAACATGTCCAGGCAGGTACAGCGTATAGTGGCCTCATGCTCTACATGTGCCCAGGCCAAGGTTCCACGAACACTGCCCACCGGCAAGCTTAAGCTCCTACCCATCCCAGCACGCCCATGGTCCCACCTGGCCCTAGACTTCATCACTGATTTACCGGAGTCACAGGGTAACACCACCATCCTAGTGATAATTGATCGATTTTCAAAGTCCCTGCGTCTCATCCCACTACCCGCCATCCCATCTACCTTTACCACAGCTAAGCTACTGTTCCAGTATTTGTTCAGGTACTTTGGGATCCCGGAGCAGAATGTTAGTGATCAGGGCCCACAATTTACGTCAAGAGTCTGGGCCAGTTTCATGGAGAAGATAGGCGTCACCGTTAACCTCACCTCAGGGTACCACCCCCAGGCTAACGGGCAGGTAGAGCAGAAATCGCTAGGTTCCTCCTGACCTTTTGTGCCACGAACCTGGATTGTTGCCGATTCCTTCTGTGGGCAGAGTATGCTCAAAACTCCCTACGACACTCGGCGACGCAGCTCACCCCCTTCCAGTGCGTCTTGAGCTACCAGACACCATCTCTAATTTAGTCAACACCTCCCTCATCATGGCTATGATAAAGAAGTTAACAATATTTAAAAATGATATACACTACAAAACTATACAACTCCATCTATAGTCTTATTCCTAACCTACATAAATTCCAGTAAGAGGGCTGAGTGGAAATCATGGTTGGCCCTCCCTGGTTCTGATGGTTGCTGGGGGGCCGTCTGCCCTCTTTATAGCTTTCTGTAAAATACAGTTGCATTAAACATTATTCAATCTCTTCAGGATCACTCAATGAGACAAACATTTAGTATATTGGTAGACTAAGGCTAAGAATTGCACAAACGCACACAAGAAATTCAGTGTTCGAGCAGAACAACAGGTCGTTATACTGCCAAGTGGACAATATGATCTAATAATGGAACCATAGCATACTGCAAGCTGTGTGGGTTTTTCTGACAGAACATATTAAATTAGCATTAGCTCCATGTTCCAGAAAGTTCCAGGAACATTCAGGGAAATAAAAGACCATCAGAACAAAAAATAAATAAATAGCAGTAAAAGAGTAAAGGGAAGGAATAAAGAAGATTTTCCTGTCTTAGTTGTAGAACAATAAAAAAGAACTTTATTTAAAAAAAAAAAAGTGTCAAGCTGTGAGAATCAGCATGTGTAACGATGATGACAATTGCTCTGAGTCTCCCGGTGCTGTTATCCTCCCCCTGTTTAATCATTTCTAGGATTAGTGTAGCTATCCTGAGGTAGCTATTCAAATAAATAAAAACATAAAATAAAATAAAAAACCATGAGGATCTACTGCATGAATGAATACACAATTTGGCACTTTGTCATGTCCTCCTACCTCTTATACACATCATTAATATCGGCTAAATTAGCTAGCCAGCTAGCTAACTGCTAGTACACCATCTGATGTTACATTCTCGTTGCTATCACACATACCATTACATAGATATAAAAAAAAAAACATTTTTTTTCTGACATTTTAAACATCAAACAATATTGTAGACTGAAATTACTCAATTAAAATTACTTACCTTCTTCAGCTGAAATGATTCCTATTGAAACGAAGAATGACTTCAGCATCGGAGTTCTAACTGATTTAACCGCTAAAACTTTTTTCTCCAAGCGGTTGAGCTCCTTAATACTAGCTGTGGCCTGACTGTGACTTAACAAACTCGGACGAAAATAGATACACACAGCAACACCAGTATGGATCTGCCACAAGTACACCTGCTTTCAGCCGAGATTGGCCCGCATAGCAATAACCATCTGTCAGCCAGAAATCGTGTGCACAGTCGGCAGAGCTCTGGGAAATTACCTTTTCATCAATTCCAGCATTGAGCCAACAGTGGCACATTTCTACCAGAATCGGTCCAAATGTGCTTGCTATCTGGAAGGTGTTTTAGGCAGGTCTGGGCAGTATTCACTGTTAGATACAATAAATCTCTTTGGTGGAGACTATAAGCTTTGTGACTTTGCTGATGTTATACATGAAAAAACAGATACCTACACACTAAAGGGAGAAGGAAAACATTAAAAGCATAATATGACTTCTTTAAAACTTATATATGGATCGATGTTTACACATTATTTTTTATCTATACATGTTCTGTATCAATAAATCATTAAACCCACTAATATTATTATCTATCTATTATCTATCTATCTATTATTATCTATCTATCTATATCTATCTATCTATCTATCTATCTATCTACCATCTATCTATCCATCTATTTATTTAGCTGGCTAGGTAGCTTTCTATCTATCTATCTGTCTGTCTATCGACGGAGACAAAATGGAGAAGATCCTTGGATCAAGGTGTGCCAAGCTTGTAGCATCACACCAATGAAGACATAATGTATTGATAACATTGTCACACCATTTTAGGAATGTGATCTTCAGGTTGCAATTCTTGAGAAGAGAAAGTAAACCTACTCAAAAAGAAGGCTTTCACCACACACACCTCCCGCACTCAAGCGCCTTGGGAGAGTTACCAAATGACACACAGACACATAACATTCAAATGGCAAGATCTCTCTTTATTCAAAGGAAAACAGAGTATATGTATCATACTTGACACATAACAGAGACAATGGGTTAAGGTCCTCGAGCATAAAACCCCAAGTTGGTATCTCTCTCAACCTTGGTTAGAGTACTCTTAGATGCATGTTTCTGCTTCCCTGGCAAAAGTTTGGAGCCACAAACGATAAAGACATCACCTACACTAGGTGAGGTTCTACCAATTGAAAAATGGCATTAGAGTCTGACAGTGGATTCAACAAACATGAATCTAGCGATTACTACGCACGCGATATGCTCCTCTGGGCAGAAATGAGATATACTTAATTGCGTGAAACTTATTTTGCATACTGCTAGGTCAAAAACCAGACTGAGAGGAACAGGTACTACATTAAAAGCATAGGAGAGACAGTCATGTTCCTTGCTGTTCATTAGTTGCTCCTGGATCTTTGAGAGCCTCCAGTCTAGGAATGATCATGATAAGGTCTCTGCAGGGCTTTTCCTTAAGCTGTTTGAGCACACACAAAGGATGCCAAACTTTGAGGTAGCAGCATACCCCAGAATGCAAAATATACCTCTCATAATTTACTAAATGAGATTACTGAAACCCTGGCAAATGTAGTGTTGCTTCAAATTAAAAACCAAAATGAACATGCTGAAACAAAGGGGTTTCACATTAATACTGATGAGACATGGGACAGATGCAACATAGAGGATGCATATAAGGTCAATCATGCAAAAAGATGAACAATGAAACAGCCAGAATATTAAAAATCAAATACACATTTTTGGGCATGGTCACCATTTTTTTTTGCTGCTTGGTTGCCATAGTTTGAAGAAGGGAGGGGTTGGGGGAATCATTAAGTTACCTTAAGTATACCCTGTGTACCTTCATGATACCCCCAGAAAATTCACCATCACTACCCCCCCAGTCAAAGCAGGCTGCATCCCGGTAGGAACAGAGAGGGAAGAGTGTTTACAGTAAACTTAGCAGTAATATTATAGATGCTACATTTCAGTGATGTGCACATTCAGTCACACACACAAAAAATCAGATCTCACTCTTTAAAGCACAGAGAAACAAAAAAACACTATAACACACAGGGAACTGGAAAATTAATTTAAAAAAGACTAAACTCAGACAACTGAGACCCTGTCTCTCTACGTGGTGTCTGAGTGCAGGAAGGTGCGCATGTTTCAGTAATCTCTCTTCAACTGTCCAGTGTGTGTCTGAATCTCCTGGAAAATCCTGTAATTATGTGGCGAAGTTTCTGTAGTGGATATTTATGCTGCTGGGATCAGGAGGATGTGAGGCCATCTATAGCTGTCCCCAGTCTAGAGAGACTTTCACTTAAGATCTGTTCTAAGCTAGAGAACCATTACGTTAGCTGAGAAGGTAAGATCCTGTAGAAAGCTGAACTCCAACCTGCTTCTCCTGCTCACTGTTACCCTGTACATGGAGATGTGGACTGTGATTTCTAACCGGGAGAAAACACTAAAAACACAAAAAGTCCTGTCTGGTGTTTCAGGCCTTCTCTATTGTGAAGATCATATTAAACCTCACCATCAGTCTCCTGCCTTGAAGAAGCATAGGTTAGATGAACCCGTTTTTTTTACTACTGATTTCTGCCTTATCCTTGAACTTTGTTGTTATTAAACTACCAAACCTGTGCACTTGCTTCTGTCTCAGCCTCTATTTCGTGACACACGCACTTATTATAAATCCTGTGATTAATTCTGTGGACATTTTATTGTTTTAGATTTCTGAGTATCTGACTCTTGGATCCCAACACAGTACATCATCTCCTCATTCTGTCTTGATAGAACCAGGGAGGGTGACCACAATGGGATAGAAATAGCGAGAGGCTCTGATCATCCGAGAGATTTGACTCTTTGAGTAGGTGTTGTAAGAGAGAGGAGTGGGGGCACGTTTACCATGAGGTGGGGAGTGGAAGGTAGGGTGTGTCGATATCAGTCTCAGCAAAGAGATCAGCAGGATACATGGCATGTTTTAGGTGATGAGTGTTGGTTTGGATACAACAGCCAGTGCTGAAGTCTGTGTTGTTCTTCTTTCTCTGTCTCTTTCTGGGTACAACAATATTCAGAGTGTGCTCCGGCGTCCAACATCCTCCTGAATAGGAGTGTATGTGGGATCACAGTGGGGAACTCTGTCCTTCTACAGCGTCTCTGACCCAATGAGACTCCTCCACAGAGTCCACACCACATTCACTCAGCCTCTATGCTGGGTTTTATATGGATTTTGACTCACTGTGAGGTTCTGTGAGTCTGAATTTAATTATAATGAAATTACAACTGAGGTGTGAGGTTTATTTTCTATCCGAGTTAGAATGGCACTTTTTGTACAGAAACTGTAAACAGTTCTACATTATTATTTAAAATTGTTTTGGATAAATAATTACGTTACATTGTGAGGGTGTTTTAGTGCCACGTAAAAATACATTTAAAAAGATTAGGAGAATAAAGTTGAATATTTTGAAAATGATTTAGATGTCTACCTATGGATCTATCTATATCAGAGGTTCTCAACCTTTTGCAACTACAATGTTCCTTTAATAAACGAGTCAAGCCAAGAAAATTGGACGTTGAAAATATATCTCGTATTTAATTGAATTAGCTAGTTATAGTTTTATGAATTCACCTACTCACACTTTTAGTCAGACCCTGAAAGAAAAAAAGGTGACCAATCAGCAGGTGCAAAATTAAAGTGAGATGGAAAGACTCCAAACCAATCTATTTAGAAAGAGAATTAAATTATTTTTTTATCGGTAAAAACAACCACACACTCCCTGGCCAAAAACACAAATATTTTACTGGACCAGCTTGTTGATTTAGGCATGCATTCATCATGAAATTGTTTCCACAAACTATGGAACATCACAACATTTGTTTCCATCAACAGCTGCATTCAATCCTGACCAAGAACTTGTATTGATCTATTCAGAAGTGGAGGGAGGAACAGGATGGAAGTAGACGGCAACCTGAATTTTCAAGGTGTAAAAGGAATAGGCAGTGAATAGTCAATAGCATGCTTTTCAGATCTCGGCTGCTTCCAGCCTGTTTAACTACTGGCTAATTTAACTTTATTAACTTTAGTTCTGTGCTGCTATGAAAGTGTGGTTTGCTGCAGAGTTCAGGCCTGAGAATTCGAAGTGAACACACACACTGAATATGAGCGTTCACAGGACTTCAATAATTAATTCAAAAACAGAAGTATTTATGCACATTGTACATTGATACAGCAGTGCGTGTATGGTTTCGCACTGGTCCAGGTGTCAGACAGATTTAGTCAAACACACACCACATAGTCAAGATACAAAAAAGAAAGACCGAAGTCATAACAATATAAACAAGAGCAGTTGATAGCTTATTCAAAGAGGTATTAAATGATTAAATAGGGTTTTGAAGCCGTTCAAATAAGAGGGTCACAATTTAAGAGAATTTCCTTTCAGTAATCATATAAAATAACATTGATACACAGTTAATTTACACAAGCAAAACTAGATTTTTATACATTTTACACATTAAAAACCTAAACATTTTACCACTTGAAGTTGTAGACACTAGATCTTTAAAAAAGAAGGTTTAGTGTATGCATTGGCCCAAACTATGGGTAAGGATTAAACTTGCTGAAAAAGACAACCATGTTATGGGGATAAAGTTAACATTTGTTAAAGACTGAAATATACTTCTGAGGACAACACTGTATTCTCACATGCATTTGGATTCATAGTTCTGCATCAGTGTGTTTAACGTCTTTAATAGATAAGAATTTATGGTTTATGAGCTTCTCCGTTAACCTGTTTGTGTAATGAACCTCAACGCTTTCTAATAAAAGCTTCAACACTAGACTCTATTATATTCATTCCTAATCAGTGTGAAATACAATAGATATATTTTTATCATCCTGGGAGGGTCTCTGGGTTGTACAGTGGACCAATCAGAGTGGTTTCGATGAGAGGTGAGGTGGCTAGCAGTGTAGATTACTCCATACCGCTGTAGATATCAGAGCTACGGTGTAGGTCTGACACAGAATTTAGTGATGGAAAGATCGGATCATTTTACTGACTTGGACCTTTGAATGCCTTTATTAAAATGAAATAAACAAATTTTATTATCATTTGCTCATTTGATAGAGTTACAAACGTTACATATCTATAGCTGAATTCCCAACACTCCATTCTCACCACACTTTATCATATTCCAATTAGGGAAATCAAGAGAAATTATTCATTCCCATTCAGTTGTGTTTGTTACAATGATCTCTTTGAGAGAGCTTATTTTGATTACACAAACATTACCTCGATTTTTTGAGGATTGAAATGACTGGAGATGAACTAATCAACCTGTTTCGTTCGCATAAGAGTCAGAATTGGACTAGTGAATCTCTAGTAGAAATCTAATAGCCTCTGTCTATGTACAAATGGGGACTACCTCTACTACACATTGTAGGTAAAAAAGCAGTACACTTAAGGGGTAGTAGTCCAATTGTCAGTAGGCTAGAAATACCTAGAGGACAACTGCTCTTGGTCAGATTTTAAAGTGTAGGATGGAGATAGTGTGCATATTCTTTAAGATGAAGCTATGTTAAAGTAGATGAACAATACCTGAATAAATTGTTAAATTGTTGAAGCTTTAGTGGTAGGGTGTTGGCTCACACTTCCAGGGTCCCTGGTTCAAGCCCTGCTGGGGCAGTGGGAGTTTGGTTCTCCCGTGCTGTGGGGGGTTTCTCTGGTACCTATATTCCTCCTCCCATTTCTCCCCAGTCCAAAGAGACATGGTGGAAGGCTGATTGGATGATAGGTAGGAATGAAGATTGAGCGGCAAGGATGGCATCCGTCCAGGGTGTACCCGCGTGCTCCCTGTTCCCGATACCAGGTTCCCTGAGACCTTGAAGATATATATATAGAAGAGAGAGAAGAAAACTACTTAAAGAACTCAAATAGTGTATTAATGATAAGAAAAAATTTGAAAGATAACAAAATGCAAAGATGAGAATATTATTTATTTAGACTAAAAGTAGTTGACTAAGTTAAAAATTTATAGATGTGTAGAGAGAAAAATGTGAACAACTGCAAAGGACAATGTTGGACAGACCAGAAGTTCCCGTGAGGGAGATATGACAGAATAGAAATGTAGAAAAGAAGTAAATTAAAAGAACACATATCTAAAACTCATATATAACAACAATACTATATACTTACAAAAAACTTGGAGAAAAACTTACTGTCTACTCAAAATCTTTTTTTTTTAGAACTGCTGACTTGACAACCACCAATACTAAAGTTACAACCCTCCCAAGTACAACTGACATGTTACTTGTAAAAACAAAGGTGGAGGCTGCTTGTCAAAATAAAACACCCAGTGTCATTGAGGAAGTATTGAACAAAAAGTGAAAGTTACAGTGTCTTAAATCATTAGGCTTTTTTATATGTACGTTAGATTTGACACTAAATCCTTAACACCATTCAGACCTAAGACCTTTAAAGGATTTTGTAAAAACAGGGATTTGTAAGTCTGAGCTTTATGGTATTGTCTATGTCATTGGTGGGAGAGTGAACTGTATTAGATTTTCTGTTTGGTTGAATGATTAGTTGGAACATCCTCCTACAGTATAGAGAGAACAAGAGGAGTGTAGGGTCTCAAACCCCAGATTTCATACGGGTAAATGACAAAAATACATCAATAAGTATAAATGTATTAGTGGGTGTAGTTCAAGTGTTTTTAGAGAGTAGTGTGTGTGTGTGTGTGTGTGTGTGTGTGTGTGTGTGTGTGTGTGTGTGTGTGTGTGTGTGTGTGTAAGTGAACCTGTTTGCCCAAGCATCATACCATAAACACACTACAACACACACACACAATTCAGTTTCAATTAACTATATTTGTATAAAAATCTTTAACAATGGACATTGTCCCAAAGCAGCTTTTATAGAAATAAATAAATTCAGGATATAGATTTTTAAATGTATAAATTAATTTCCAAATGAGCAGCCAGAGGCAAAAACCTCGAGACGATAAGGAGGAAGAAACCCAGGTTACAATCTCCCTTTACGCAACGTGCCTGAAGGCCGGATTGCGCCAAGATGCATGAGCTAACGCTGAAAAGCTCGGGTGAGCACATGCTTATCACTTTAGTATTTACGCGGACACAGATGCTTGTTTTGGTTTTTAATTTGTCCCTCCTGTTCAGTCTCGGTTGGTGTGCGAGGGTGTGCCAATATTGTTTCCAGCTGTTCGTATTCAACCTTGATTATGTTAATCATTTAAACTCTCGTGTGTCTGCACTTAAGTAGCACATGATTACCTTTGGCGTTTATCGGTCATGACCATTTCATGTTTAGACCTCATTTCGTTTAGACCTTGTTTCAAGTTTATGACCTTGTTTTTGAGATAATAAAGTCTGTCATCTTCACTTGCTTCTGCATCCCAGTCCCATTTCATTGAATGCTGCGCCAAAACGTGAAGCAGCAGAAACAAATACGGGTGCCGCCCATCACCTGGGACTATGAATAACCTCTACCCATGTCCCAGCATGCCCAGGGCCACCCTCTGTTTGCCTGTCCTACAAAACCACCTCTGGTGTTCCTTCTCCATTTAGGCCAGTTTCTGCTTTCCTGCTCCCCCAAGAGCATCGAGCTGCTGTGTCATTATTGTTTCCAGCTGTCTGCATTCAACCTTTGACTATGTTAGCTTGGCCTAAACCCCCCTCGTGTTTCTGTGCACTTCAAGCAGCATTACATGTTTACCTTAAGGATAAGCTGTGTGTCTCGCTTCATGTTTAGACCTTGTTTTCTTGAGTTAATAGTCTGTGATCTGCACTTTGCTCGCTTCCAGTCCTGTTTCATAACACCTGAGAGGAACCAGACACAAAGGAACCCATTCTTATCTGCGACACTTAGATAGTGGATTGTAAATACACCCTTCTATAAATGTACTAATACTACATGGTTGAAGAAAAATTTTGTGTAAAACAGGAAATTAAGTATAGTTTTACACAAAGTCTTTTTGTTGAACTTCCACTGTCTACTGATGGAGACTTGAGGGGGGTGCACGGTTTTATATGTATGTCCTGTTAAATTAAATATAGAATTTTAATTATTTCTCTCTCTCTTTTTTTGAAAATTAAAAAACAAAAAACATTAAAAATAAATAAATTAAAACTGAGTTTTAAAATCTATTTGCTGTGAAGTTGGTGAAATAATAGATCATCATATTAAAAATAGTTTTTTTTTTTTTTTTTTTTACATGTGTAGCTCTTACAGTCAAGAAGGTATTGGATTTTTATTATTTAATTTAAAATAAATTAAAAAACAATTAAACAGTTTTTAGAAATCTAATTGATGTAGTTGGAAGTAATAATAGACTATCATATTGCATTTGATTTACTTGTGTAACTAATACTGTACAGTCAAACATGTATTGAGCTTTTATTATTTTTCTGTTTTGCAAAATAAAAAAGCAAAATAAAAATTGTTTTCATTTTAAAATTATAATAAAAGAAAAATAATTAAAAACATAGAGTTCAAATTCTATTTGCTGTACTTGGTAGCAACAATAAGCTGTATCATAGTACGTTTGGTTTTACATGTGTAACTCCTAAGCAGTGCTATTGCATTTTAATTATTCTTTTTATTTAATTTTTTTAACAACAACAAAAGAATCTTGATTATTTTCAAAATAGAGTTGTCTTTAATAAGAAGACTGGAGTATAATATAGTGTGAATGATAAAATTTTCATTTCATTTCTATTTGTTTACAGACAATATTTTAGCAATTAAAACAACATTTTGCTGTAGTTGCTAAGATTAACCCTGAGTTTTATATGGCACAATAAGTTTATATGTGTAATAAAAATGTATATCATTATTAATATTAATAAAATATACGCTATAAAAAAAATAAACATATACAGCATCCATACTGTATCCTAACACTGCAATACGTTAGATATCCTGTGATGTAGACGACTATAATCTTGGTAGAGTCTTACACAGATGCCCAGGTCATGCACGTTTTAGACAGCCCCTTACTGACTGTTACTATAAAGCGCGGATGACCTGCGTTTCCGAAAGATTGGATTCCGCGGGCTTTAACGGGAGAAACTTAAAAATATATTCAGTTATATTTGGTTCTATGTCCACCCCAGAGTAAGACAATACACATTTCATCCTTTTTGTGTTTATTTCTGTCCCCGAACTGCCCGTAAAGCTGACCAGTGACAGAATGCATGAACACTGGAACAATAACTGGCACCTACTTCCGGTTACAGATTTTAAACTAAAAGTGATGATTACACTGGGATTT
>CM022759.1:28586771-28591771 GCA_012411365.1 Ameiurus melas
TTCGCGCTCTGCGAGATTCAGAATCTTTTACTCTGGTGACTGTGACTGGAACGTGAGGCTTGGCAGTGATAGGGGGTTGAGGCACGGCTTGGGTAGGCACTTGAGGCTTGATCTTGTTTGGAGGTTGATTTTGAGCTTTGGCTGGAGCTTGGACGTGAGTTGCGGCTGTGGCTTGAACTGGAGACTTAGAGATGAGCGGAACTCGCTTCACTAGATGAGCAGTGACAGTCCTGTCCTTCTTCTCTAGTGTACATGGAGTGGGAGTTCCGCACTGGTTGCCATATTCATTTCCCCAGCAATTCATCCAGGTCATAACTCTGGCCTGGTTCTCCATCACATCCAAAAAACAGCTCAAAAACTGCCAAATATCCTCCAGCACCCCGGGTCTCCGGCGGCCACTATTCGCTGGGCCCATGTGCAAAACTGGGCCAAAAAGACATAATAAACCAAATAAATTGTCCTTCGGTTGGCCGGGTCACACAGGCTGAGAGAAATAGTGCTGACAGTCCCTCACAAAACAGTCCGGATAAGAGAGGCCATCATACCGCTCCGGCATGTCCTCGAAAGTCCTCTATGCGTACATCGAATCCAAAGGCGGGGATACTTGGCGTGGGGTTTTGCATTCGGCGCCCTCTCCGTTCCTCTGCTGCATCCATGGTTCAGCGGTTCAATCTGTTACATGATGGATGGGAAGGAAGCAGGCTGGATGCAATGCGCAGTTGAACGGTGACCTTTTATTTACAGTGGTGAATGCAAACCAAAATATGATAAACAAACGCCCTGAGCTAAGCTATGCTCACTGCTCGACTAGCGCTAATGCTACGGCTAAGGCATAAACATAACATGACACGGCGATTCCCGATAGTCGCCCTTTAGTTTTACATGGCACACATTCCTTCATACATACACACATCGTTAAGTCTATAAGTTGAACCGTGTCGGTGTGGAACACGGCTCGGTATAAATAGACTTCCCAGTCCTTAGCGCCGTAACCGTTCACAGCTGTCGGCCATTCCAAAACACACGTGACCCTTGATGTCAACCCGGAAGATGCCAGCGCATGTGCAACAGCGCTCAACAGCGCAGTTGCACGGGGATAGGTGACACTTTTACCTTAAAAATGCGGGTTGCCGTCTACTTCCATCCTATGTTCCTCCCTCCACATCTGAAAACATCAATACAAAATCTTGGTCAGAAATGAATGCAGCTGTTGATGGAAATAAATGTTGTGATGTTCCATAAATTTGTGGAAACAATTTCATGATGAATGCATGCCTACCTAAATCATACATAAAGCTGATCCAGTAAAATATTTGTGTTTTTTGGCCAGGGAGTGTGTCGTGTGGTTTTCTTTTTTTAAACTGATAAAAAAAAATGTGTTAATTTAATTCTCTTTTCTAAACAGATCTAGTTTGGAGGCTTTCCTTCTCACTTAAATTTTGCACCTGCTGATTGAGAGTCTTTTTTTCTGAGGGTCTGACTAAAAGTGAGCAGTAAGTGTGAATTCATAAAAAATATAAATAGCTAATTCAATTAAATACAGGACATATTTTTCAATGTACAACTTTCTTGGCTTGACTCGTTTATTTAAAGGAACATTTGGTAGAAATGCTGTGGAATTACTTTCAAATGATCTTAAATTAATTTACTGCAGTATGGATATTATCTTAAGTTATATTTTATGTTTGTTGAATTCATATGAAGTAAAAAAAAAATTGTTAATTTTCATGCCAAGCTAGCTGTGTCAAATATTAAAGTGCAGTTGTAAAATTGCAGATCCAACGTACTAACACTGTGCATTTTATAACATGAATGTCTTTGTTCTGCTTTACAGGCATGACTGAGCATTGGACAGTCGCAGAAGTTTGCCAGTGGCTTGATGAAGTGTCAGTGGGACACGCAAAACAGGCATTTATTGCTCAGTAATATGAGATGGAAGGTGTTTTCCAGTTTTCACATTAACAGTGTTCATGTTATGAAACCAACACGTGACAAACTCTTACCATGAAAGTGAAAAGACTTTTTCTGTGACGTGTGGAATTGATGGCTGTCCCCGTGTATTCTCTAGAGCATGGGTGTCAAACGCAGGACGAATTTTGAAAGTGAAAAAAAATATGCATATTTTTTTTCACATAAAGACGCGGCACATCTCTGGGACTGAACAGCAGATGGCAGCAATGCGACGTCTGCTGTTTGTTATCACTGAGTCGTCTACTCTATTTTCTACTCGTCCTCACACCCTCAGTAGCCAAAGTGTCTGCCAAAAAGCAGAAAAGTGGATACAGAGTGTAGAGTTTTCCATGAAAAATGGACCGCTTCCTATTTATTCACAGAGATGAATGGGTAATAGTTAAAAAAAAAAAGGGCAATTTAATGTTAGTCAACAGCTTCAGTACAAAAGAGTTTGGTTTGGTGGAATCCTATTGTTCATGCAATGCCATAAATTTTAACGTGAAATACTATATTTTTCAGTTCCAAATACCTGTGAAGTTTTTTTTGCATTTGTACAAACACTGTGAGCAGTTGTAATGCACATATATGTGAATGATAATCAGAAGCAAATTGCACATGTTTGTCTTAAGAAATCTGAGGTTGTTCATGATATATTTTATAAAAGGATATTTCATTAAATATAAATGTCTTTGCATGAAATCAAAGGTAAAAACATGGACTTCTTGTTATTTATAGGTGATTATACTATGATTTTACTGGCCCGGCCTACTTGACATCTAATTAGGCTGTAAGTGGCCCCTGAACTAAAATGAGTTTGACACCAGTGCTCTAGAGTGACAAACTTACAAAATCATATAAGACTTGTTCACAAATCACATACATTTTTGGAGTCCTTGTCTTTAAAAGGAGTGGACCTGTCCCTGTACAAAGGGGTTTTAATTCTCTGTAGTTGCTTCAAACTATTGATCCTGTCCTTTGATGCTGCTGTTTATGTCAGCTTTGTAATTTACATTTTAAACCTCTTCATCACAAAAACAGAATTTTTAGAGTTTCTGTAATGGTTCCATGATAAATAGAATCTGAAAGAAAGTTAACTTGTAATAACATTTTACACAGATAATAAGTTGTAGTCTCATTAAAGCAGTTTATTTTAATACAGAGCCACTAGGCTTGTTTTGTAAAGAATGAAATGTATTTTAAGGTTGATATAAGCATGTGATGCCAAGAAAAAGATCTGCTGCATTATTTAAAATTGTTCCTTGTCACAATTGAGTTAAATGTTATGTATTTATATTCTCTCTCTCTCTCTCTTTCTCTCTCTCTCTCTCTCTCTCTCTCTCTCACACACACACACACACACACAGAGATCGACTTCTAATTCGATAAATAATCATCTTGTCAAATCTTGTTATTCTAGTTATTTTAAACAATGTATATAAGCAAATTTGTTTAATTGTTGAAAAAAATCCTATTTAATTTTAAGCAGCTTTGGATCTATTGGTGCCATAAAGAATCTTTTTTTGAATGGTTCTTCAATCAAACAGGGTTCTTTGTAGAACCTGAAAAGGTTCTTTGTGGCGCTAAGGGAAAAAAATGTTTCTTCAATGAACAATTCACTAAAAGGTTTTTTGTGGAGCCAAAAAAGTTCTTCTATGGCCTCACTATGAAACCCCTATTTGGTCCTTTGTGGCACTTTTTTTTAAGAGTGCAGGAGGGGTTTGAGGCACTGATGAACAGATTCCTGGAGAAAATGTGACCTCTGTACATGCACAACACACATTATTTTCGTAAGAATGTACTGAATCGTTGATTTGGACACACCTAATGTTTTTGTGTTTGTTTACATTTTTCAGCCTAATGATGGCTCGTTTCACTGGCAGTGACAGCTCTTCGGACTTCATATTGAGAGTTAACAAGAACAGATTCCAAATGCAAACGCCACACCTGAAATCAACTGTACACTTTTATCTGCTTACTTGTAAGTGAAATAATGAGGGAATTATAAAAACTGATGTAATTCCTACATCTGATTGGATTTAAATATCCTCACATTAATGATGAAAATCTGCACTTTGAGCTCACATTCATTCTTTAATTTCATCTCCAGTACACTGTGGTAGACAGCTAAAATTAACAACTTTGTCAGTGTCTAAATATTTACAGACCTGACTTTACCCCACATTTCTAGTGCTTCCTGTATAAACAGACCCATTTCCCCTACACCATTCAACTGAATTTACCACAGGAGAACTTTAATCACGTTGTAGAAACATCTCTAAGATGATCACAGGATGCACCTGAGCTGTTTCAAGTGTCTCAGCAAAGGGTCTAAATTCTTGTGTGGTAATTAGATATAGTAGTTACTTATTAATGTATTTTATTTTTTTACTTTTGAAATTGTTGTTTATGCTCTCAGAGTGCACTGTGTGTTACCTGACTCCTGACCAGAAAATGGTTAAAGATATTAAATAAAACTAGATAGGTAAAGTTCGTCAGGACAAACTTTGATATTGGCTTGAGAAAGCAACTCTGAAATATAGACAGAGTCACAATCGTTATTGAGTTAATTAGATCGATAGACAGATAGATAGATTTGTGGTTGCTAGGGTGTTGTGGGTGGTTGATAAGCATTTGCTAGGGTGTTCTAGTGGTTACTAAAGTGTTGCTAAGCAGTTGCTAGGGTGTGCTTGGTGGTTTTACATGAATAAGCCTGTTGCTTACATGAATTAGCATGTTGCTAACATGAATTAGCATGCTTTAACACTGCTAACATGACAGCATTCCAATTTTAGAGCTGGATAGATAGATAGACAGACAGACATCTAAATCATGGTAGCAGGGTGGTAAAACATGTATTAGTCCGTATATATATGTATAACTTTACCACTATCACTTTAACTCTTTTATTTTTTATTTTTTTTTACTTTTACAAATTTTTCCTTTTTTAAAATTGTATTTTTACCTGGCACTAAACCACCGTCATAATGTACGTAATTATTTATCCAAAACAATTTAAAATAATAATAATGATGATGATGATGATGAGG
>CM022759.1:28594271-28659271 GCA_012411365.1 Ameiurus melas
ATAAGTGTGGAGAGAAGATTTAAATAGACTAAAACACTGGGCTTCTCAAGATCAGATGTGAGCGAGTTCCACAGTTTTGGAGCATAAGAAGAAAATGCCTCATCACCGTAACTGTGTGTAAACGAGTCTGAGGGACAGTAAAGAGACCAGAATTTGAGGAACGGAGATCATGTTTTGGGGCGTAATGGGTTGAAAGTCTTGTGTGTACTCCACTTGTCCTGGAGTCATCCGAGGTTAAGGTTAAAGAGCCAGTTTTATGAAGCTGGTGTCAAGATCAAAAACATTTTAAGCCATCCATTTTTTTAGGACAGAAATACAATGTAAAAGAAAGGTGACTCCCAAGTTATCAGCAGGTTTAGAATAAATCTACAGTGCCCTACACTAATATTGGCACCCTCTGTAAATATGAGCAAAGAAGGCTGTGAAAAATCGTCTTCATCATTTAACATTTTGATCTTTTGTTAAAAATAAAGGTTTGCAACAATTATTGGCACCGTTTTAGTCAATACTTTGTGCTACCTTCCTTTGCCTAGATAACAGCTCTGAGTGTTCTCCTGTAATGCCTGATGAGGTTGGAGAATACATGGTAAGGGATCTGAGACCGTTCCTCCATACAGAATTTCTCCAGATACTTCAGATTTCAAGGCCCACGCTGGTGGACTCTCCTATAGTCTTCCTCTCCACATTAGATCTTCCCCTTCTGTTGCTGTGTTTAAATCGATTTGAAAATCGTCTTTTTTATATTTCTTGTACCGCACTTTGTTTTTAATATCTGTTTTAAATGTGCTTTATAAATCAATAAACTAAATTAACTAAACTAATATCTGTTGATATTTGATAGAGTACATCCTAACAAAATGTTTGTATCCTTACAAAATGTTGAGGTCCTCAGGCAGAAAAACAGCCCCAAAACATTAAAGATTTAACCATGGGCATGAGGTACTTTTCCATATGGCTACCTCTCTGTGTTCCAAAACCACCTTCATGTCACATATCGTGACGGCGCGGAGAATAGGATGGATGCAATCGCAGTTTAGAATGGTAGTTTTATTTAAAGAGAGACAGGCAGACAAATCCAAAACGTAATCCATAAACGTAATCCAAAACAGGCGAAGGTCAGGTGATCGGCAAACAGGCATAAACTTGGGTAAGGAAGGGATCAAGGTTGAGTTCACAGAAAACGGGGTTCGAGATACTAAAAACATGAAACATAAACATGAACATAAGCGAGGGACTGGTAGCGGAGAACCAGTAAACTAGACTAACTAATCTAACCATAAACTATGACATGAAACTATGACAACTATAATCTATCCTAAGTCTAACTCTAAATCATATTCTAAGCTAATCTTCCACCTTGTGTGCTGGGAGGCGCACCGTATATATGCCGACATGATCAGCCTCTAAACTACTCGCAGCTGAGGGCAATACAGACACACGTGGAATCCCAGCCAATGACAGAACAGGGAGGAGACATGACAGAAACGTAAACAAAACACACGTGTTGAAATGTCACTGCTGTGACAATGAGAAAGCAGGTGCTCGGCGCATAGAGCACAAGAGCGCTTAGAGCACAAGTTTTTAACAAACTTGTGTTGTGTTTGCGATTGTTTGATATCCATGAGAGCAGAGCATTTTTGTGAATTTTCTTTAAACAAATGATTAAAAGTTTAAACAAGCCATTTCTCAAAGATATCCATAAAAACTCTCATCTAAAGTTTGCCACAAGCCACCTGGGAAGACACACAAACGTCACACCAAACGTTGAGAAATGGCTTTCTTCTTGCCACTCTTCCATAAAGGCCAGATTTGTGCAGTGTACAACTGATTGTTGTCCTATGGACAGACTCTCCAACATCAGCTGTAGTTCTCTGCAGTTCATCCAGAGTGATCATGGGCCTCTTGGCTGCATCTCTGATCAGTCTTCTCCTTGTCTGAGCTGAAAGTTTAGAGGGACGGCCAGGTCTTGGTAGATTTGCAGTGGTCTGATACTCCTTCCATTTCAAAATGATCGCTTGCACAGTGCTCCTTGGGATGTTTAAAGCTTGGGAAATCTTTTTGTATCCAAATCCGGCTTTAAACATCTCCACAACAGTATTACGGACCTGCCTGGTGTGTTCCTTGGTCTTCATGATGCTCTCTGCGCTTTCAACAGAACCCTGAGACTATCACAGAGCAGGTGCATTTATACAGAGACTTGATTACACAGAGGTGGATTCTATTTATCACCATGAGTCATTTAGGACAACATTGGATCATTCAGAGATCCTCGCTGAACTTCTGGAGTAAGTTTACTGCACTGAAAGTAAAGGGGCAGAGTAATTTTGCATGCACCAATTTTCAGTTTTTTATTTGCTAAAAAAGTTTAAAATATCCAATAGATTTCGTTCCACTTCACAATTGTGTCCCACTTGGTGGTGATTCTTCACAAAAAATTAAAATTTTATATCTTTATTGAAGCCTGAAATGTGGCAAAAGGTTGAAAAGTTCAAAGGGGCCGAATACTTTCGAATACTTTTCACTGTATATATATATATATATATATATATATATATATATATATATATATATATATATATATATATATATATTACAATGTAAAGTAGTGACTGTACAGCTTGTGTAAGAGTATAAATTTGCTGTCCCCTCAAAATAACTCAACTCACAGCCATTAATGTCTAAACCGCTGGCAAAAATTGGCAAAAATGTCCAAATTGGGCCCAAAGTGTCTATATTTTGTGTGACCACCAATATTTTCCAGCACTGCCTTAACCCTCTTGGGCATCTTGAGTTCCCCAGAGCTTCACAGGTTGCCACTGGAGTCCTCTTCCACTTCTCCATGATGACTCCATGATGACATGTTAGAGACATTGTGCTCCTCCACCTTCCGTTTGAGGATGCTCCACAGATGCTCAATAGAGTTTAGTCCATCACCTTCACGCTCAGCTTCTTTAGCAAGGCAGTGGTCGTCTTGGAGGTGTGTTCGGGGTCGTTATCATGCTGGAATACTGCCCTGCGGCCCAGTCGCTGAAGGGAGGGGATCATGCTCTGCTTCAGTATGTCACAGTACATCTTGGCATTCATGGTTCCCTCAATGAACTGTAGCTCCCCAGTGCCGGCAGCACTCATGCAGCCCCAGCCCATGACACTCCCACCACCATGCTTGACTGTAGGCAAGACACACTTGTCTTTGTACTCCTCACCTGATTGCAGCCAACATTTATATTTGTCAATACCCTTGACTTAGATGAAGATCAAATCACATTCTATGACTAATTTATGCAGAAAACCATGAAATTCCAAACATACATACATATATAGTGTGTGAAAAAAAAAATATATATATATATATATATATATATATATATATATATATATATATATATATATATATATATATATATATATATAATCTAGACATAAACATGTCTAAATTAAAATGTGTTAACGAACCTAAAATAAAACAATTCTGCTAAAATGGAAAGTGTAAATAAAGTAACCCTCAACAAAGTGATATCCCAGTTGCAGAGCTTTAACACACTCGTGTGCACTTTAGGTGTAAAATGCTGTAAGAAGGTTGTTTGAGGAATAATGGTGTCCAGTTCTCACCTGTTTTTCAGTTCTTTCTCCTTTAGCTGCAACTGTATCATGACCTTTATGTTCATCCATCGTACACAAGTAACAGATGAAGCTTTGGTCAGTACGACAGAAGATCTCAATCGGTTTGTCGTGCTGAGAGCAGATCTTCTCTTGGAGCTCTGCACAGGCTTCAACTAACTTGTGCTTCTTAAAGGCAGGAGACTGATAGTGAGGTTTAAGATGATCTTCACAATAGGAAGCCTGACACACCAGACAGGACTTGACAGCTTTGTGTTTTCTCCCAGTGCAGAAATCACACTCCACATCTCCAGGTCCAGCGTAACAGTGAGCAGAAGCTTGGAGTTCAATCTTCTTCAGTTTCTCCACCACTTCAGCCAGTATGTTGTTGCTGCGTAGAACAGGCCTTGGAGTGAAAGTCTCTCTACACTGGGGACAGCTGTAGACGTCCTTCAGATCCTCCTGATCCCAGCAGCCATTAATACACACCTTACAGTAATTGTGGCCACAGGGAGTAACTACTGGATCCTTCAGGAGATCCAGACACACTGGACAGCTGAAATGATCCTGATCTACTGAAATACTGGCTTCTGCCATTTTCCTGCACTCGCACACTGAGAGAGAGAGAGAGAGTGAGATACTCCAAGTTTTCTGAGTTTTGTTGTCTCTGAATGAACTTCCTGGTTCTGTGTGTGTTGTAGAGCAACAGGCAGAGTGGGCGTGAGAGAATGGGCAGACAGACAGAGTGGGTGTGGCTTTGAAGAGAGAGTTTAGGCTTTTAAGGAAAAGTGTAGCCTTACAGCAGGAGATTCTTTCTGATTTAAACTGTCCAATTCATCGAAATCTGATTTGATTTTGTTGTGTATTTGAATGTAGTTTAACATAATCACTGAAATATTACATTTTCAGCATTCAGACCCTTTACTCAGTACATTATGTTATTGGAGGTGTGAAGCTACAAGCTTGGTACACCTGGATTAAAGGATCTTCTCTGCTTGCAATCTGCAGTGCCTTTCAACATCTGTCATGTGGGTTTGGGAGTGTCGCTGTACTGCTGTTTTCAGGTCTCACCAGAGATGTTCATTTGGATTCATATCCAGGCTCTGGCTAGGCCACTCAAGAACATTCTCACACTTACTGTATATCAGCACATTGTATTGGTTGTGTTTTGGGTCATTGTCATGTTGGAAGGTATTAAATGCACTCTAATCTGAGGTCCTGGGTGCTTTTCAGCATTTTTCCTCAGGCATATCGCTTAACATTGACCTGTTTAACTTTTCCTCAATCCTGAAAAGTCTCAGAGTCCCTGCTGCTGGAAAACATCCGCACAGCATGATCCTGTCATGAAACCCACCAGAGCATTTTATTTTGAGTCATGTCCTTTCTGCACCCTGTCTTGTGTTCGTCATTGTTCTCCGAGATGATACTGTAGATTATCCTTGTTTGATGTTACCTGCCTGAGCTGTGACCCCACATCTCACCTGAACTTTGTCAATGATTTTTAGATTAACTCAAACAAAATGTATGCTAAATTTAAGTACACACTGTATCTCTAATATTGTTATGGTTACTACCACCACCAAGCTTTATAGTAGACATGGAATTGGCCATGTGATGAACACTGATTAGTTACAAATATTCCAGATAGATAGCTAGATAGCTAGATAGATAGCTAGATAGATAGATAGATAGATAGATAGATAGATAGATAGATAGATAGATAGATAGATAGATAGATAGATAGATAGATAGATAGATAGATAGATAGATAGATAGATAGATAGATAGATGGATAGATAGATAGATAGATAGATAGATAGATAGATAGATAGATAGATAGATAGATAGATAGATAGATTGATAGATAGATAGATAGATAGATAGATAGATAGATAGATAGATAGATAGATAGATAGATAGATGGATAGATGGATAGAGGTTCAAAGGCAACAAATGTAAAAAATGTAATTTATTTAAATTTTCTAATTTAAAGCAGACAATCCAGAAGCAAAGATCAAAACTGTTCATTAATATGATTTATTTTTTGTTTCACTGCTATTATCTTAACACATGTTTTTTAATGATTTTTGTTAGAATTGATAATGATAGATTACTTTTTTAAATTATAGATTATACATTTCTTTCTTCTTTTCATGTAAAGCTGTACAAAATTTTGCGCAGAGAGATGTCATGAGCTGTATTTTTTTTTAAATCCCAGTGTAATCATCACTTTTAGTTTAAAATCTGTAACCGGAAGTAGGTGCCAGTTATTGTTCCAGTGTTCATGCATTCTGTCACTGGTCAGCTTTACGGGCAGTTCGGGGACAGAAATAAACACAAAAAGGATGAAATGTGTATTGTCTTACTCTGGGGTGGACATAGAACCAAATATAACTGAATATATTTTTAAGTTTCTCCCGTTAAAGCCCGCGGAATCCAATCTTTCGGAAACGCAGGTCATCCGCGCTTTATAGTAACAGTCAGTAAGGGGCTGTCTAAAACGTGCATGACCTGGGCATCTGTGTAAGACTCTACCAAGATTATAGTCGTCTACATCACAGGATATCTAACGTATTGCAGTGTTAGGATACAGTATGGATGCTGTATATGTTTATTTTTTTTATAGCGTATATTTTATTAATATTAATAATGATATACATTTTTATTACACATATAAACTTATTGTGCCATATAAAACTCAGGGTTAATCTTAGCAACTACAGCAAAATGTTGTTTTAATTGCTAAAATATTGTCTGTAAACAAATAGAAATGAAATGAAAATTTTATCATTCACACTATATTATACTCCAGTCTTCTTATTAAAGACAACTCTATTTTGAAAATAATCAAGATTCTTTTGTTGTTGTTAAAAAAATTAAATAAAAAGAATAATTAAAATGCAATAGCACTGCTTAGGAGTTACACATGTAAAACCAAACGTACTATGATACAGCTTATTGTTGCTACCAAGTACAGCAAATAGAATTTGAACTCTATGTTTTTAATTATTTTTCTTTTATTATAATTTTAAAATGAAAACAATTTTTATTTTGCTTTTTTATTTTGCAAAACAGAAAAATAATAAAAGCTCAATACATGTTTGACTGTACAGTATTAGTTACACAAGTAAATCAAATGCAATATGATAGTCTATTATTACTTCCAACTACATCAATTAGATTTCTAAAAACTGTTTAATTGTTTTTTAATTTATTTTAAATTAAATAATAAAAATCCAATACCTTCTTGACTGTAAGAGCTACACATGTAAAAAAAAAAAAAAAAACTAATGCAATATGATAGTCTATTATTCCACCAACTACAGCAAATAGATTTTTAAAACTCAGTTTTTAATTTATTTATTTTTTAATGTTTTTTTGTTTTTTAATTTTGCTAAAAAAAAAGAGAGAGAAATAATTAAAATTCTATATTTAATTTGTAGGACATACACATGTAAAACCAAATGCACCCCCCTCAAGTCTCCATCAGTGAACAGTGGAGAAGTTCAACAAAAAAGACTTTGTGTAAAAACTGTAACGAATTTCCTGTTTACACAATTGCACTATTTGACCATGTAGTATTAGTACATTTATAGAAGGGGTGTATTTACAATCACACTATCTGGTGTCACCCAGATAAGAATGGGTTCCCTTTTGTGTCTGGTTCCTCTCAAGGTGTTATGAAACAGGACTGGGAAGCGGAAGCAAGTGCAGATCACAGACTTTATTAACTCAAAAACAAGGTCTAAACATGAAACGAGGACACAACCGCTTATCATAAAGGTAAACATGTAATGCTGCTTGAAGTGCACAGAAACACGAGGGGTTTAAATGACTAACATAGTCAAGGTTGAATGCAGACAGCTGGAAACAATAATGACACAGCAGCTCGATGCTCTTGGGGGAGCAGGAAAGCAGAACGCTGGCCTCGTCGGAGAAGGAACACAGAGCGGTGGTTTTAGCAGGACAGGCAAACAGAGGGTGGCCCTGGAGCATGCTGGGACATGGAGTAAGTTATTCCGCAAATTCGGGTGATGGAGCGGCACCCATGTTTGTTTCTGCTGCTTCCACGTTTTGGCGCAGCATTCTGTTATGAAATGGGACTGGGATGCAGAAGCAAGTGAAGATGACAGACTTTATTATCTCAAAAACAAGGTCATAAACTTGA
The DNA here is from genome assembly GCA_012411365.1 of Ameiurus melas. Taxonomy (NCBI): domain Eukaryota; kingdom Metazoa; phylum Chordata; class Actinopteri; order Siluriformes; family Ictaluridae; genus Ameiurus; species Ameiurus melas. Next base: position 28,602,037 of record CM022759.1, read on the forward strand.
AACAAGGTCTAAACACGAAATGAGGTCTAAACATGAAATGAGGTCATGACCGATAAGCATAAAGGTAATCATATAATGCTGCGCAAAGTGCACAGACACACGAGGGATTTAAATGATTAACATAATCAAGGTTGAATGCAGACAGCTGGAAACAATATTGGCACACCCTCGCACACCAACCAAGGACTGAACAGGGAGGGGACAGAACAAAAACCAAAACAAACGCATCTGTGTCCATAGTAAATACCATCACAGTAATCAAAAGCATGTGCTCACCGAGCACTCGCGCGTTTGGCTCATGCATGCGAGCGCAATCCGGCCTTCTGAGCACGTTGCAATAAAGGGGAGATTGTAACACAAGGTTTCTTCCTCATATCGTCTCAGGGAGTTTTTGCCTCTGGCTGCTCATTTTGGAAATTAATTTATACATTTAAAATCTATATCCTGAATTTATTTATTTCTGTAAAGCTGCTTTGGGACAATGTCCATTGTTAAAAGTGCTGTACAAATATAGTTTAATTGAAACTGAATTGTGTGTGTGTGTTGTAGTGTGTTTTATGGTATGATGCTTAGGGTGAAACAGAGTTCAGCACTTACACACACACCACACACACACACACACACACACACACACACACACACACACACACACACACACACACACACACACACACACACACACACTACTGGCGCATATATAAGAAACACTTGAACATACACTACCTAATACATTTATACTTAAGTGATGTATTTTTTGTCATTTTACCGTAACAGGAAATCTGTGGGGTTTGAGACCCTGCACTCCTGCTTGTTCTCTATACTGTAGAGGAGGATGTTCCAACTTTAATCATTCAACCAAACAGAAAATCTAATACCCAGTTATACACTCTCCCACCAATGACCATAGACAATGTTCCATAAAGCTCAGACTTTTACAAATCCTGTTTTTTTACAAAATCCTTTAAAGGTCTTAGGTCTGAATGGTGTTAAAGTTTGGTGTCAAATCTAACGACACATATAAAAAAGCCTAATGGTTTAAGAGCACTGTAACTTTCCTTTTAGTTCAATACTTCCTCAATGACACTGGGTGTTTTATTTTGACAAGCAGCCTCCACCTTTGTTATTTAAGTAACATGTACGGTTGTAACATGGGGAGAATTGTAACACAGTATTGGTGGTTGTCAAGGCTGGAAACAGGCACACACAGATTCTAAAGAGAAAAAAAAGATTTTGAGGTAAGACAGTAAGTTTTCTGACCAAGATTATATTTGTTAAGTACTATTATACTATTGTAGATAAATATTAGATTAAATTGAAGTTTCTCAGGACATATGTGATGCATATACTTTTAATAATTACTTTGTTTCTGCTGGATACATTTCTGATTCTAGTCATTTAGACGCTCATGCTCCTACGGGAACTTCTGAGTCTGTCCAACATTGTCCTTTGCAGTTGTTCACATTTTCTCCTATTACTACTACACAAGTCTATGAAGTTTTAATGAAATTAGACAACAGAAAGTCAGCTTTTAGTCACAAATAAAATAATCAGCGCTTTATATAGGAAACAGTCTTGTGCAGCTTTATTTGTTGATCTTTCAAAAGTATTTGATTCTGTAGATCATAATTTATTATTACAGAGACTCAATCATATAGGTCTTAGTGAGGTTGCTTTAAAATGGTTTTAAACTATCTTTCTCAATCGTATATATATATTCTTCAGGGTCACAGGGAACCTGGAGCCTATCCCAGGGAACAGGGAGCACAAGACGGGGTACACCCTGGACAGGATGCCAATCCATTGCAGGGCTCAATCGCATATACATTCATACACTATGGACATGCCAATCAGCTTACCACGCATGTCTTTGGACTGGGGGAGGAAATGGGAGGAGGAAATAGAGTACCAGGAGGAAACCCCCACAGCACGGGGAGAACATGCAAACTCCGCACACACATGGCCCCAGCAGGACTCGAACCCGGGACCCTGGAGGTGTGAGACGAACATGCTAACCACTAAAGCTTCAACAATTTAACAATTTATTCAGGTATTGTTCAAGTCCTGTTTAACCAAGCTTTAATACTTAAAAAGAGACATTTTTGACTCGTGCGCTGTCCATCGCTTACACACTGTAAAATCTGACCAGGAGCAGTATGTCCTCTGGGTATTTCTCGCCTACTGACAATTCGGACATACTACCCCTTGACGTACTGCTTTTTACCTACTGTGTAGTAGGGTAGTCCGCCATTTTGTACATAGACAGAGAGTGATTCGTTCTGACTCGGGAGATTCACTAGTCAATTCTGACTCTTGTACGAACAGGAAACAGAATTGATTAGTTCATCTACCAGGTCATTTCAATCATGAACGAAAAGATGGTGTGTTTGTGTGGTCACAAAAATGAACCAGTCTCTCTCTGAGAGATCACTTGTAGGACCAGAAGACACAACTGAATGGGGAATGAATAATTTCTGTCATGATTTCCTAATTGGAATATGATAGAAATTATGGTGAGTGGACGTGTTGGGGAATTCAGCTATAGATAATGTAACAGTTTGTGAACTCTGCTCAAATGAACGAAATGACTTGAATAAAGATTTGTTCATTTCATTTTAATGAAAGCGATTCAAAGGTCCAAGTCAGTAAAATGATCCGATCTTTCCATCACTAAATTCTGTGTCAGACCTACACCGTAAACTCTGATATCTACAGCGGTAATGGAGTAATCTACACTGCAGCCTGACCTGCACCTCTCGACCGAAACCACTCTGATTGGTCCACTGTGCAACCAGAGACCCTCCCCAGGATGATAAAAATATATCTATTGTATTTCACACTGATTAGGAATGAATATAATAGAGTCTGATTGCTTGAAGCTTTTAATGAAAGCGTTGAGGTTCATTACACAAACAGGTTAAACGGAGAAGCTCATAAACCATAAATTAATCTATTAAGACGTTGAACACACTGATCGCAGAACTATGAATCCAAATGCATGTGGAGAATACAGTGTTGGTCCGATGCAGAAGTATATTTCAGTCTTTAGCACAAAGATGTTAACTTTATCCCCATAACATGGTTGTCTTTTTCAGCAAGTTTAATACGCTTACCTATGGTTGGGCCACGAAATATTTTTTACTAGAAACCTTCTCGTCTTTTAAGATCTAGTGGACTGGACAACTAGCAAGTGGTAAAATGTTCAGGTTTTTTAATGTGTTAAAAATGCTTATAAAAATCTAGTTTTGCTTGTGTAAATGTAATCTGTGTATCAATGTTGGATTTTTATATGATTACTGAAAGGAAATTCTCTTAAATTATGTACCCTCTTATTTTATGAACGGCTTTCAAATACCTATGATGAATTTAATCATTTAATTACCTCTTTGAATAAGCTGATCAACTGCTATCCTTGATTATATTATTATGTACTTCCGTGTCAACATGATATGGGACTTATTTTGTATCTTGACTATGTGGTATGTGTTTTGACTAAATCTGTCTGACACCTGGACCAGTAGAAACCATCCACGCACTGCTGTTATCAATGTGTACAATGTGTATAAATACTTCTGTTTTGAATTAATTATTGCGGAAGTCTCCTGTGAACGCTCATATCTGTCAGTGTGTGTGTTCACTTCGGACTCTCCAGGCCTGAACTCTGCAGCAAACCACACTTTCTAGCTCATAGCAGCACAGAACTAAAAGTTAATAAAAGTTAATAGAAGTTAATGGTAAAACAGGCTGGAAGGCATGACGGAGATCTGAAAGGCGTACTCGTGACTATTCTGTCTAAATGTCACTTTTACACCTTGAAAATTCAGGTTGCCGTCTACTTCCATCCTATGTTCCTCCCTACACTTCTGAATAGATCAATACAAGTTCTTGGTCAGGATTGAATGCAGCTGTTGATGGAAACAAATGTTGTGATGTTCCATAAGTTTGTGGAAACAATTTCATGATGAATGCATGCCTACCTAAATCATACATAAAGCTGGTCCAGTAAAATATTTGTGTTTTTTGGCCAGGGAGTGTGTCGTGTTGTTTTCTTTTTTTAAACCGATAAAAAAAAATCTTAATTTAATTCTCTTTTCTAAACAGATGTAGTTTGGAGTCTTTCCTTCTCACTTTAATTTTTGCACCTGCTGATTGAGTCCTTTTTTTTCTGAGGGTCTGACTAAAAGTGTGAGTAAGTGTGAATTCATAAAACTATAACTAGCTAATTCAATTAAATACGAGATATATTTTTCAACGTCCAATTTTCTTGGCTTGACTCGTTTATTTAAAGGAACATTTGTAGTTGCAAAAGGTTGAGAACCTCTGATATAGATAGATCCATAGGTAGACATCTAAATCATGCTCTCAAAATATTACAACTTTATTCTCCTAATCTTTTTTAAAATGTATTTTTACGTGGCACTAAAACACCCTCACAATGTACGTAATTATTTATCCAAAACAATTTTAAATAATAATGTAGAACTGTTACAGTTTCTGTATACAAAAGTGCCATTCTAACTCGGGTAGAAAATAAACCTCACACCTCAGTTATAATTTTACTAATTATAATTAAAATTTCAGATCACAGAACCTCACAGTCGAGTCAAAATCCATATAAAACCCAGCATATAGAGGCTGAGTGAATGTGGTGTGGACTCTGTGGAGGAGTCTCATTGGGTCAGAGACGCAGTAGAAGGACAGAGTTCCTGCACTGTGATCCACATACACTCCTATTCAGGAGGATGCTGGACCTTGGAGCACACTCTGAATGTTGTTGTGCCAGAAAGAGACAGAGAAAGAAGAACAACACAGACTTCAGCACTGGCTGTTGTATCCAAACCAACACTCATCACCTCGTAACACTCGTAATTTCCTGCTGATCTCTTTATATGAGACTGATATCGACACAACACTACCCTTCCACTCCACCTCGCAGTAACAGCGTCCACACACTCTCTCCTTACACAACACCTACTCAAAGGAGTCAAATCTCTCTGGATGATCAGAGTATCGCTGTTCTATCCCGTTGTGTGTCACCGCTCTGTTCTTCTCAGACAGAATGAGGAGATGATGTACTGTGTTGGGATCCAGAGTCAGATAACATAAATCTAAAACAATAAAATGTCCACAGAATAGATATTAATCACAGGATTTATAATAAGTGCGTGTGTCACGAAATAGAGGCTGAGACAGAAGCAAGTGCAGGTTTGGTAGTTTAATAACAACAAAGTCCAAGGATAAGGCAGAAATCAGTAGTAAAAAAAACAGGGTTCATCTAACCCATGCTTCTTAAAGGCAGGAGACTGATGGTGAGGTTTAATATGATCTTCACAATAGAAGGCCTGAAACACCAGACAGGACTTTTTTGTGTTTTTAGTGTTTTCTCCCGGTGCAGAAATCACAGTCCACATCTCCATGTACAGGGTAACAGTGAGCAGGAGAAGCAGGTTGGAGTTCAGCTTTCTACAGGATCTTCACCTTCTCAGCCAGCATGTTGTTCCTGCTTAGAACAGATCTTGAAGTGAAAGTCTCTCTAGACTGGGGACAGCTGTAGATGGCCTTCACATCCTCCTGATCCCAGCAGCCATTAATACACACCTTACAGAAACTTCGGCCACATAATTACAGGATTTTCCAGGAGATTCAGACACACTGGACAGTTGAAGAGATTACTGAAATATTGGCCACTTTCCTGCACTCAGACACTGCGAGAGAGACAGGGTCTCAGTTGTCTGAGTTTAGTCTTTTCTGAAATTAATTTTCCAGTTCCCTGTGTGTTATAGTGTTTTTTGTTTCTCTGTGCTTTAAAGAGTGAGATCTGATTTTTTTGTGTGTGTATTTGAATGTGCTACATCACTGAAATGTAGCATCTATAATATTACTGCTAAGTTTACTGTAAACACTCTTCCCTCTCTGTTCCTACCGGATGCAGCCTGCTTTGACTGGGGGTGTAGTGAAATTTTCTGGGGGGTATCATGAAGGTACACAGGGTATACTTAAGGGTATACTTAATGATTCCCCCCAACCCCCTCCCTTCAAACATGGCAACCAAGCAGCAAAAAAAAAATGGTATGACCAAAAAATGTGTATTTGATTTTTAATATTCTGGCTGTTTCATTGTTCATCTTTTTGCATGATTGACCTTATATGCATCCTCTATGTTGCATCTGTCCCATGTCTCATCAGTATTAATGTGAAACCCCTTTGTTTCAGCATGTTCATTTTGGTTTTTAATTTGAAGCAACACTACATTTGCCAGGGTTTCAGTAATCTCATTTAGTAAATTATGAGAGGTATATTTTGCATTCTGGGGTATGCTACTCTCAAAGTTTGGCATCCTTTGTGAGTGTGTACTCAAACAGCTTAAGGAAAAGCCCTGCAGAGACCTTATCATGATCATTCCTAGACTGAAGGCTCTCAAAAGATCCAGGAGCAACTAATGAACAGCAAGGAACATGACTGTCTCTCCTATGCTTTTAATGTAGTACCTGTTCCTCTCAGTCTGGTTTTGACCTAGCAGATGAGCAATAGTTTCACCAGTTGCGTATCTCTCTCATTTCTGCCCAGGAGTACATCGCTTGCACGTGGCAATGGCTAGATGCATGTTTGTTGAATCCACTGTCAGACTCTAATGCCATTTTTCAATTGGTAGAACCTCACCTAGTGTAGGTGATGTCTTTATCGTTTGTGGCTCCAAACTTTTGACAGGGGAAGCAGAAACATGCATCTAAGAGTACTCTAACCAAGGTTGAGAGAGATACCAACTTGGGTTTTATGCTCGAGGACCTTAACCCATTGTCTCTGTTATGTGTCAAGTATGATACATATACTCTGTTTTCCTTTGAATAAAGAGAGATCTTGCCATTTGAATGTTATGTGTCTGTGTGTCATTTGGTAACTCTCCCAAGCGCTTGGTGCGGGAAGTGTGTAGCTGGGCGAAAGCGCCTTCTTTTTTGAGTAGGTTTACTTTCTCTCTTCTCAAGAATTGCAACCTGAAGATCACATTCCTAAAATGGTGTGACAATGTTATCAATACATTATGTCTTCATTGGTGTGATGCTACAAGCTTGGCACACCTTGATCCAAGGATCTTCTCCATTTTGTCTCCGTCGATAGACAGACAGATAGATAGATAGAAAGCTACCTAGCCAGCTAAATAAATAGATGGATAGATAGATAGATAGATAGATAGATAGATAGATAGATAGATAGATAGATAGATAGATAGATAGATAGATAGATAGATAGATAGATAGATAGATAGATAGTAGGGGTTTAATGATTTATTGATACAGAACGATGTATAGATAAAAAAATAATGTGTAAACATCGATCCATATATAAGTTTTAAAGAAGTCATATTATGCTTTTTAATGTTTTCCTTCTCCTTTAGTGTGTAGAGTATCTGTTTTTGCATGTATAACATCAGCAAAGTCACAAAGCTTATAGTCTCCACCAAAGAGATTTATTGTATCTAACAGTGAATACTGCTCCAGACCTGCCTAAAACACCTTCCAGATAGCAAGCACATTTGGACCGATTCTGGTAGAAATGTGCCACTGTTGGCTCAATGCTGGAATTGATGAAAAGGTAATTTCCCAGAGCTCTGCCGACTGTGCACACGATTTCTGGCTGACAGATGGTTATTGCTATGCGGGCCAATCTCGGCTGAAAGCAGGTGTACTTGTGGCAGATCCATACTCGGTGTTGCTGTGTGTATCTATTTTCGGCCCGAGTTTGTTAAGTCACAGTCAGGCCACAGCTAGTATTAAGGAGCTCAACCGCTTGGGAAAAAAAGTTTTAGCGGTTAAATCAGTTAGAATACTCGATGCTGAAGTCATTCTTCGTTTTCAATAGGAATCATTTCAGCTGAAGAAGGTAAGTAATTTTAATTGAGTAATTTCAGTCTACAATATTGTTTGATGTTTAAAATGTCAGAAAGAAAATGTTTTTTTTTTTTATATCTATGTAATGGTATGTGTGATAGCAACGAGAATGTAACATCAGATGGTGTACTAGCAGTTAGCTAGCTGGCTAGCTAATTTAGCCGATGTTAATGATGTGTATAAGAGGTAGGAGGACATGACAAAGTGCCAAATTGTGTATTCATTCATGCAGTAGATCCTCATGGTTTTTTATTTTATTTTATGTTTTTATTTATTTGAATAGCTACCTCAGGATAGCTAACGCACTAATCCTAGAAATGATTAAACAGGGGGAGGATAACAGCACGGGAGACTCAGAGCAATTGTCATCATCGTTACACATGCTGATTCTCACAGCTTGACACTTTTTTTTAAATAAAGTTCTTTTTTATTGTTCTACAACTAAGACAGAAAATCTTCTTTATTCCTTCCCTTTACTCTTTTACTGCTATTTATTTATTTTTGTTCTGATGGTCTTTTATTTCCCTGAATGTTTCTGGAACTTTCTGGAACATGGAGCTAATGCTAATTTAATATGTTCTGTCAGAAAACCCACACAGCTTGCAGTATGCTATGATTCCATTATTAGATCATATTGTCCACTTGGCAGTATAACAGACCTGTTGTTCTGCTCGACACTGAATTTCTTGTGGCGTTTGTGCAATTCTTAGCCTTAGTCTACCAATATACTAAATGTTTGTCTCATTGAGTGATCCTGAAGAGATTGAATAATGTTTAATGCAACTGTATTTTACAGAAAGCTATAAAGAGGGCAGACGGCCCCCCAGCAACCATCAGAACCAGGGAGGGCCAACCATGATTTCCACTCAGCCCTCTTACTGGAATTTATGTAGGTTAGGAATAAGACTATAGATGGAGTTGTATAGTTTTGTAGTGTATATCATTTTTAAATATTGTTAACTTCTTTATCATAGCCATGATGAGGGAGGTGTTGACTAAATTAGAGATGGTGTCTGGTAGCGCCCAAGACGCACTGGAAGGGGGTGAGCGGCGCTGCGCCGAGTGTTGTAGGGAGTTTTGAGCATACTCTGCCCACAGAAGGAATCGGCAACAATCCAGGTTCGTGGCACAAAAGGTCAGGAGGAACCTAGCGATTTCTGCTCTACCTGCCCGTTAGCCTGGGGGTGGTACCCTGAGGTGAGGTTGATGGTGACGCCCATCTTCTCCCTGAAACTGGCCCAGACTCTTGACGTAAATTGTGGGCCCTGATCACTAACAATCTGCTCCGGGATCCCAAAATACCTGAACAAATACTGGAATAGTAGCTTAGCTGTGGTAAAGGTAGATGGGATGGCGGGTAGTGGGATGAGACGCGGGGACTTTGAAAATCGATCAATTATCACTAGGATCGTGGTGTTACCCTGTGACTCTGGTAAATCAGTGATGAAGTCTAGGGCCAGGTGGGACCATGGGCGTGCTGGGATGGGTAGGAGCTTAAGCTTGCCGGTGGGCAGTGTTCGTGGAACCTTGGCCTGGGCACATGTAGAGCATGAGGCCACTATACGCTGTACCTACCTGGACATGTTGGGCCACCAGTACAATTGGTAGGTACGGTGACCTGTCACCACCGCTGTGTGGGCCCAGGTGGTGAGCTCCAGTCAGTGTTGTTCCGGGACAAACGGTCTTTGGTGCGGGCCACTCTACCACCGCCTGGACCTTACTTTGGTTGATGGTGACCCCCTTCTGGCTGATAGCATACCCCAAGAAGGAGATCAGGTGTCGATGGAACTCACATTTTTCGGCCTTCACGTACAGCTGATGTTGCAGGAGATGGTGCAAAACCTGCCAGATATGGTTGACATGCTCCTCTCAGAATGCAGAGTAAACACGATATCATCGATGTATGTATGATGCTCCTCCCCAGCATGTCTCTTAGCACATCATTGATAAGGCACTGGAAAACCGACGGGGCGTTAGACAGCCCATACGGCATGACGTGCAGGTGAAACAACTTTGATTACAAACAGTGTAAAATAGAATTTAAAAAAAATATTTAGGATATTTTTATTTGTTGAGGGGTTAAAACCACCGAACAATAAATAGACAGTCCTAAAGTCAGGGCGCCATGATGAGTTTTATGGGGACAGATTTTTGGGCCCCCTTCTTCCAAACAAATCTTTTTTTTATATTTAATAAGAAATGTAAATAATTTATTAGTTAACATTTATATTATTTCAATAAAATTGAAATATTTAACATGTTTAATTATATACCGTATTTAACAAAAATAATGAATAAATTTTAGTTTCAGTTTTTGTTCACTTGTCTGATCTACAGAGGGCGCTGTTCCTCACAAAGTTTCCTCCTAAAGGCTCATTACAGCAACAATAAATGTTCCCGTGCCAGATCACAAGTGTGTCTTTGGTCTGATTCAGTCTGAGATTCATTCGTTCCTCTCCTACACTTTTCTCCTTCTCTATTATGTGTTTCCCTCTCTGTAGTTTCCTCCCTGTGTTCTGGATCTGGGGACACCCAGCTTCACTGTCAGTCAACATCTCTCATTTGATGGAGTGAGGAAATCTCTCTCAGATCTGAAAAAACGAGTCGGGAAATGTGTGAGGAAGAATTCAACAAAATCCGTCCACAAGGTAAACAAGCAATCATTTGTGAAAACAAATATGTATATGAACGGGCCTTACCAATAAAGTCCATAAAAATAAAACAAAGCAAGACAACTTCACTCACACACACACATTATCACACAACAGTTGTGGACAAACTCTTACAAACATACATATAACACAACATTTACTCTCTCAAGATCACACACACACACACACACACACAACGAGATTCATACACTGGGTGTAAATGCAATACACATTTACTAGTGCAAATTCACACACACACACACACACACACACACACACACACACACACACACACACACACACTGTCCACATTGGGACACACACACAACACACACATGTTTAAAAATGAATATCATTAATAATTATTCATTAGCTATTGCTATTTCAATATGACACGCTCATAACACATAACACACATTGTGGTTCCATGTGAAATTTGGAAGAATTATGTCATAATTTATGCTTCCACAAGTAGGAAATTACTCCCCTGTCCCATCCCCATATATATATATATATATATATATATATATATATATATATATATATATATATATATATATATATATATATATATATATATATAAATTCCATCTATAGTAGTTTTAACAGGTCTTACACAGGCAACCCTCATTATTTTATCTCATTGTTTTTTAAATTAAATCAACATTATAAAAATAATTTTCAGTGTTCCTTCATATTCCCAGTAAGATATTACAATCTAGGCAGTAACAGTAAAGAAATATAAAACCCATCAAAGTAGCTGAACACCACAAAAAGCATAAACACAAACAAAATAACAAATCTGCAGCATTGCAAATTGCTTTAAAAAACAAACAAAAAAAGCAAGCAAAGTTAAGTGTTTCTTGTCCTAAATATTTCAGAAATAAAGGTCTCACTAACCCGTAGTCCTGTCTCTCTGATATCGTCATCGCTGGTGCTGCCGCTGACTTGAATACTGTCCTTTCATACTGTTTCATCTCTACTGATTGTTGCTTGTTTATTGCTAATCTGCTGTCCTGTTTTGCTGCTAGCGTCCGCATTCAGGCAGTTGTCTTGACATTTCATCCAATCCGTCAGAAACTTTTTAAACATGCTTCTAAATAGACCGTTTGCATGCATTTTTTCTTGCTGGTGGGCTCATTGCTTTAAAAATGTGAAATTTGGACAAAAAATTTTTTAGCCTATTTATCATAAAACTGTTATCAATGTTGGCAGGACTACCAGACTGATAACATATGAATCTTTTTGGCTAACAAATGAGACTAGGCTAGTTTCAGAGGATGTTAATGTTTCAATTGTAACCCCTTTACTGGTGAAAAAATAAATATAATAATAAATAATAATAATAATAATAATAATAATAATAATAATAATAAATGAATAGGCGTATATCCATTTTCCCCACACACTAACTAACTGTGAGCTAGCGTTTGGCAGAACTGAGTGCTGTCAGCCAATAAGACACGAGTATTCCCACGTATTTTCCTGTAAACCCTGTCTCTTAATACAAAATTACAACACTGCTGTCTTCTTTGTGTCACAATCTCGCCGGCAGAGGGCGCTGTGGCGATGACGTGCTTAATCAGCCGGAGAGCGCGTGCACGTGCTTGAAGTGCACATGGACGCTAAGACTTTGTTTATGACGACCATGTGCACGGATTTTGGTTTCTGTTCTGTCCCCGCCCTGTTCAGTTATTGGCGGAGGTGTGAGGGTGCTTAGAAATGTTACCAGCTGGCAGCAATTAAGGTAACTGGGACTAGTTATTTAAACCCCTCGCATTGCTAGCACATCGGGCAATGTTAGCGTAAGGATGGATAGAGGCAAGACGGAATGAATAATGTTGCCAGGCGGTAATGTGTCCATGCGCTGTCTAGTTTCCCGTTCCTTAGTTCATGCCAAAGTTAGACGAGTAGAGTTTACATGTTTGTGTAACACCCCCCCGCCCCCCCCGTCGAGGGCGGGTATCTCGTTGGGGTATTACAACGTGTGATGACTGTAATGAGTAATTGAGATACCAAGATGGTCGGAATTGGGCCAGATCAAAAGACTATAGGTTCACTCGCTAGAGCCACGAGTTGGATGACGACATTGAAATAATACACCAGATACACAATTTAAGTTAACTTTGTATATTGTATAAAATAGCCAATAGGAACAAATATAACAGTAAGGAAATAAAATAAATGAAATAAATACAAATTTAGAATACCAAACTTATGTCATAAACAGTTCAATCCTAAATCAGAAGAACACAGTGTATGTACACTAAACAATTATTAAGTTAACACAACCTCCTTCAAACAATGACTACATTTACATGGACAGCAGTAATCTAATTATTGACCTTAATCTAAGTAAGAATACTCCTGTCATGTTCCCGTTTTACATGTTATAGATTATAATTAGATTAAGAGCCCGCGTCATTACATTACCGTGCCACGCCGTTCGTCGTCACTCCAAAATTTCACGTATAAACATACGGTTTGGTCGTTATGGGACCGTATACAGTTTTGGGTGTTTTTATTTAATTTTTTTTTATGAACGCTTTAAGTGCAGTTAATTATTTGTCATGAAAGGTTCGAATTCGGTGTTCGATGGAGTAAGACGTGATGTTTGAGTCTCCTGCTGATTTCGATCAAAATTTTTTATTAATTAGCACTTTCTTTGGTAATATAATATATTTATATATAATTTATATATAAAATATAATATATATATATAGTATAGTTTGACTTATTCTACTTTGTTTCCTTATTTGTACTTTTAACTCAGTGGTTCGTTAAAGATGTCGGGGAAGAACTCGAAAACCAGTGGTAGCATTCAGACAAAACTGAGGTCCTTCTCGTCGTGAATCCGCAGCCGCGTCTCCCTTCCTCCATGAATCTGCAGCCGCGTCTCCCTCTCACCATGAACCCGCGCCTCCTTCTCCTCATGAATTCGTGGCCACGCTCCCTTCCCCCTGTGAACCCGCGGTCGCATCCGCGTCCCCGAGTGGTGGCTCTGACTTCGCCGCATTCAGGCTTGAGTTGCTGGCTGTACTGAGAAAGGACATCGCTGATTTTAGGAAGGAGTTTCAGGATCATCTGAAGCACTAGAAGACTCACCATGAGAATCAACAGAAGACTCTCAGGGATGTGCTATCTACTATGCAGCATGACCTGCAGGTCATGAAAACACAGCAGGCTAGTGATAAAGTCTCTACTGAGGCCACCATATCAACATTGAAAGGTACTGTGGGGGGAAATGGGGCACACTCTCTCCGGTTGCACCGTTGATATAGTTCACATGAAGACTACTATCGAGTCTCTCACTGCGACCGTGACTCAATTAGAGAATAAATGTGAGGATTTGGAGTCGAGGTCACGGCGCAATAACGTGAGGATAGTCGGAGTTCCAGAGGGCGCTGACACCTGTACAACCGCTGCTGTAGTGGCCTTGTTAAAAGAGGCGTTTGGTCTGGAGAAGGAGCCGGTTTTGGACCAGTGCCACCGGACCCTTCAGCCGAAGCCGAAGTCTGGTGAACGACCACGAGCTATTGTGTGCAGATTTCATAATCACCGTGACTGTGTTGATATTTTACGCCGTGCGAGAGAGCTCCAGCAGATTAAAGTGAGGGATCTGACCATCTCCGTTTTCCCTGACTACACAGTCAAGATACCCCGGGCCCAGGCCACGTTTAACGAGGTTCGCTGTCAACTTCGTGATATTGAGGGAGCTCGCTATGGAGTACTTCACCCAGCTCGGCTTCGCATTACATATAACGGTGTCCAGAAGGACTTTATTTCAGCGGAGGAAGCAGCAGAATATGTTAAAACTCTTAATACCGGAGTGAACTACATCACCTACACAGTGCAGTGTTCTTTATTTATTTATTTATTTATTTGTTTATTTTTTGATAATATTCTTTATTCTTATTTGCACTCGGCCTTCCAGCTCTATAGAATTCGAATTCTTATTGTGGATATTGTGCATTACTTCGTTTAGAATTTGTTTAATTATTTATTTATTTATTTTATCATCTTATCTATTTATTTATTTTTTTAAATTACTATTTATTTATTGTTTATTTATTTGTTTGTTTGTTTTTTTATGTGCTACACTGTGTAAGATTATTAGTTATAAGTCTTTAAAGGTAAAGACATATTAGTTAAGTGTGCAGATTATTTATTAGATTTGAAGTCAGTAGGGGACTTTTCTCTTAATGGAATTTATTCTTTTTTTGTTTAGGTTTAGCTTACTCTTTGTCCAGGTGGGAAACTGTACTGTCTCCCTTATTTTATGGAGACTTTGGGTGTGTGGTGGGGGGTGGGGGGTGGAAGGTCCCACTTCGGCTCGCATTGGCTATTCACATTCCCATGGTTTACTTTATTTAAATGGTTAGAAGTAACATGGATCCCAGCATAGCTGGGACAGGCACGCCTTTAAGATTTATTAGTTGGAATGTCAGTGGTATGGGTAATCCTATTAAGAGATCTAAGGTTTTTACACATTTGAAACGTTTGAACTCCAATATAGTATTTTTACAGGAGACGCACCTACGTATTAAAGATCATCATAGGTTACACTGCCCTTGGGTGAGTCAAGTCTTTCACTCGAATTTTAATTCGAAAGCAAGAGGGGTTGCTATTTTAATTGACAAAAGGTTACAGTTTTCATCCACTAATGTTATTGCTGATGTGAATGGTAGATATATTATAGTTGCTGGTACTTTAATGCAAAGACAGGTATTGTTGGTTAATGTGTATGCTCCAAACTTTGACGATGTAGAATTTGCTAATAGATTGTTGAGCAATCTCCCTTTCTTAAATTCTCACCTGTTGATTTTCAGGGGAGATTTAAATTGTGTATTTGACCCAAACTTGGATCGATCTAATCCCCGTACTCTGAATCAATCTGCAATGTCTAAAACATTCTCCGATTTTATGTGTCAGAACGGTCTCGTTGATCCCTGGAGATCTCGTAACCCCTCTCTTAAAAAGTTTTTTTTCTTCTCCCAGGTTCATAATTCTTATTCAAAAGATGTGCATTAAACCCCTCCCCAGAATTCTTAAACAGCGCCTTGACTTACAGGCAGAGTTTAATCTTATTTCGACTAAAGAAGCAGAACACTTACTGTTACGTACTCGTGGTTCCTATTATGAACAGGGCGATAAGCCGAGTCGTTTACTGGCACATCAGCTACGGCGACAGGCCACTTCCCGTCTCATACCTAGTATTAAAGACACTTATATTATTGTCACTACAGATCCCATGGAAATTAATGCTACTTTTATATCTTTTTACTCTTCGCTTTATAAATCTGAATCTCCAACAGATAATACTAAAGTGAACGCATTTCTTGAAAACCTCTGTAACCCTGTTATAGATAGAAATACTGCTATGCAATTGGATTCCCCAATTTCTCTTGAAGAAATTTTAAATTCAGTTAAATCTATGCAATCTAACAAAGCTCCTGGCCCGGACGGGTTTCCAATCGAATTCTTTAAAACGTTTATTGGAAAATTAGATCCATTGCTTTTGGCTATGTTCAATGAATCTCTGGAATGTGGGTCTTTGCCTCCAACTCTGACACAAGCCACGATAGCTCTGCTCCTAAAGGAGGGTAAGGATCCATCCTCCTGTGGTTCTTATAGACCGCTGTCGCTGCTGAATGCAGATGTAAAGGTGTTGGCGAAAGTAATGGCATCTCAGTTAGAGAATGTACTTCCTTATATTAGATCTGAAGATCAGAACAGTTTTATAAAGGGACGTCAATTGTTTTTCAATACCCGTACACTCTTTAATATAATTTATTCAAAGCATTCAGCTGTTCACCCTGAGATTGTGATTTCATTAGATGCTGAAAAAGCATTCGACAGGGTCGAATGGGAGTATTTGTTTGCAGTCCTGAGGAAGTTTGGATTTGGGGGACAAGTTTATTTCTTGGATTAGCCTCCTTTACTCAACCCCTTATGCTAGAGTTCAGACTAACGATACTTATTCGGATTATTTTGCGCTCGGACAAGGGTGTCGCCAAGGTTGTCCTTTATCCCCACTGCTTTTTGCTGTTGCCATCGAGCCGCTCTCTATTGCACTAAAATCTTCCTCCTTGTTTATAGGAATAGTTCGATATGGTGTAGAATACAAATTGTCGCTATATGCTGATGATTTGTTATTGTATGTAACTGATCCTACCGCCTCTATGCCTTCTGTCTTGGATGTTCTGGAGTCTTTTGGTGTTGTCTCTGGTTATAAACTAAATTTAGATAAAAGCGACTGTTTCCCTGTCAATACTCCAGCTCTGTCTCTCCAACAGTCGGATCTACCGTTTCGATTTAGTCATTCTGGTTTTAAATACCTAGGTATCAACATGACACGTTCTCTATCTAATCTACTATCAGCTAACTTTACTCCCCTTATCTCAAAGGTTAAATCTAACATTCAGAGTTGGGGTAACTTACCACTTTCCCTAATTGGCAAGATCAACGCCGTCAAAATGAATATTTTACCAAAGTTTATTTTCTTGTTCCAACAAGTGCCTCTTTCTCTCCCAGAATCATTCTTTAATTCATTGGATAAGATAATTAGTACATTTATTTGGGGAGGGAAGCCACCAAGGGTTAGTAAATCTTTATTGCAGAAATGTAAACTTAGGGGAGGACTTGCATTACCCAATTTTCAATTCTATTACTGGGCTGCACACATCCATAAACTTTGTTACTGGCTTCAATATCCTGGATCTTCTTGGTCTAAATTGGAATTATCTTCTTGTAGTGAATCCTCTTTACCTGCTCTACTTTACTCCCCTTTACCTACAAAACATTCCCAATATACTGATAACCCTGTTGTCCTCAGCACACTTAGGACTTGGTATGAATTTAGACGACATTTTAAATTTGTAGGTGCATCCTCTTTGTGTCCTTTAGTGAACAACCATCTATTTCCCCCATCGTGTATGGACTCCTCATTTTCAGTGTGGTATGACAAGGTTATTAAACAAGTTAGAAATTTGTATTCTGATGGTGTGTTTGATAGCTTTGCCAATTTGGCATCCACTTACGATCTCCCCTTGACGCCTTTCTTTCGGTACTTTCAAATACGGAATTTCGTTTCTAGATGTTTTCCTGATTTCCCTTCTGCTCCTCCTGAACAGGCTTGGGAAGACCTGTTTTCAAATAACCCGCATCAGAGAGGAATGATTTCTAAGATTTATGATTTTATTTTGACACAAGGTAGTGGGTCGAGTAATAAAATTAGGAATGCGTGGGAGACGGAATTAGGAGTACAGATAAGTGAGGAGTGTTGGGAACATGCTATAGAGAGGGTACAGACTACCACTTCTTGTGCTCATCTTGGACTTATACAGTTCAAAGTTTTAAATAAGAGTCCATCTGTCAAAGTCGAGATTGTCTGTGATGTATCCGGATGTAGAGGACTAGTGTGATAAATGCCATGGCTCTCCCTGTCATCTTGGCCATATGTTTTTCTTCTCCCCTGAACTCCATGGTTTTTGGTCTGGCTTTTTTACCATCATGTCCACTATTCTCAGGGTATATTTAAAGCCTTGTCCATTGATTGCGATATTTGGGATTCCTCAAGCTTCAATTCCTTTCAGCTCGATACAAAAGGATGTTATTGCTTTCACATCCCTTATAGCAAGACGTTCCCTACTGTTACATGACAAAGGCTGTGAATACTTATGTACATGTGCTTCTTTTGTTTTTTTATTTTTAATAAATTTGCAAAGATTTCAAACAAACTTCTTTCACGTTGTCATTATGGGGTATTGTTTGTAGAATTTTGAGGAACATAATGAATTTAATTCATTTTGCATTTAACATAACAAAATGTGGAAAAAGTGAAGCGCTGTGAATACTTTCCGGATGCACTGTATAATTTTGTGTTATGGTAGGAAAATCTGACAAGGTAGGACAAATCGACAGATCACCGGTTATTGCTGCAGCGTTCAAAAGCTCTGTCACTGGTTACTTTTACCAGCAGTTCAGGGACAGAAACGGATGGAGAGAGTTCATATCTGCTTTAAGGTACCAAAAACGCTTACAGAAAACCACCATTCAGATAGAAAACGATGTTTTAATTCTTTAATTCCATGTTAAATGTTCTGTCGATTCGCCCTAAAATAATCATAAAAATGTTGTTCAGATTCAGAAATCACATGTAAATATTTTTTGAACACATGAGCTCACTGTAATTAGTGGTCTGGTTCTCCAATCATTATTTTTGCTAGTTCTTGCCAGTGAAGTAATTGAACCAATCAGTCAGTTTTGACTGCAAAATATGCGTCAATTAATTTTATAATTGTTTACTGCAAATGCTAATCGTCTGTATCACAAACATATTTAAGATGGACCTGAGGTGCTATCCTGCTTTAATAAAATAATAATAATAATAATAATAATAATAATAATAATAATAATAGTTTAAGATAAATGTATTCTCTTTATATGCTTTAGACATATCCTATATAACAATTAATGCTGATGACTATATTCATACACTTATTAATGTTGCTTATTCAATATAAAAATACCATAACAATATATATTAGAACAATATTAGAATTAGATATCTAATAAACATCAGCCTACATTTCATAAAAAAATCTCAAACACAATTTATTTCTGTTATTTTATGACGTAAGTATTTTAATAATTACTTTTATAATAATTTTTATGGTAATATAAGCAATGTATACTCTGATAAATTTGTACTAGATTAAAAAAAGAAGTACATATTAAAAACAGGTAGATTTATAATGTGAATTAAGTCAGAAGATAGATAAATAGATAGATAGATAGATAGATAGATGTGGAATATATTGTTAATCCACATTTTGTTCTTTTTGTGTTTATTTATTGAGAAATAGAAGAGTGAATCTGGAATCTATGAATGTCCAATATAAAACCAACTTTACTGCCGTGCTTTAGCATGTTGATAGCTTGAATTAGCATGTTTTAACAAACTGCTAACGTGAATTAGCATGTTGCTAGCATTATTTAGCATGTTGCTTACATATTTCCGTACACTGCGAGTGATTTAGTATATTTAGAAAATAAATCATGCTTTAGCATGTTTTAACACAGTGTTAGCATTAATTAGCATGTTGCTAGCATGAATGATAATGTTGCTAGTAGGTTTCAGCACATTACTTGCATAAATGAACATGTTGCTAGCATATTTTCACTTGTTGGTTGCCTGATTTAGCACATTCCTAGCATGTTTTAACACATTGCTAGCATGAATTAGCACATTCCTAGCATGATTTAGCATGTTGCTAGCTTGTTAAAGTACACTGTTGAAGTAGCTCTTGTTAAAGAGCTAGACAGGCAATACATTTCTCTCTCTCTCTCTCTCTCTCTCTCTCTCTCTCTCTCTCACTTTATTCTCACAATATTACCACTTTATTCTCCTAATCTTAATTTTTTATTTAGTTTTCAATAAAACGCTATCATAATGTATGTAATTATTTATCCAAAACTATTTTAAATAATAATGTAGGACTGTTAGTTATAATTTTACTAAAAACTTTTACCAACATTTCATTTCAGATCATAGAACCTCACAGTCGAGTCATAATTTATATAAAACCCAGCATATAGAGGCTGAGTGAATGTGGTGTGGACACTGTGGAGGAGCCTCATCGTGTCAGAAACGCTGTAGAAGGTCAGAGTTCCTGCACTGTGATCCACATACACTCCTATTCTGGAGGATACTGGACCTTGGAGCTCAATTTTAATTTTGTTGTGCCGGAAACAGACAGAGGAGGAAGTACAATTCAAACTCCAGGACTGACTGTTGTATCCAAACCAACACTTATTACCCTGCCCTTTCCTGCTGATCTCTTTATATGAGACTGATATGGACACACCATCACCGCTCCACTCCACCTCCCAGTAACAGCGTCCACACACAATCTCCTTACACAACACCTGCTCATAGTAGTCAAATCTCTCTGGATGATCAGAATATTTCTGTTCTGTCCCATTGCATGTCACCGCTCTGTTGTCTTCAGACAGAATGAGGTAAGGATATGCTGTGTTGGGATCCAGAGTCAGATACCAGAAATCTAAAACAATAAAATGTCCGCAGGTTAGATATTAATCACAGGATTTATTTTATATATATATATATATATATATATATATATATATATATATATGTGTATGTGTGTGTGTGTGTGTGTGTGTGTGTGTGTGTCTGTGTGTGAATATCTCTGAATAGTTTGTGTACACGTGTCAGTGTGTGTGTAAATATATATATTTACAGTGAGGGAAAAAAGTATTTGATCCCCTGCTGATTTTGTACGTATGCCCACTAACAAAGAAATGATCAGTCTAATTTTAATGGCAAGTTTATTTGAACAGTGAGAGACAGAATAACAACAAAATTATAGACTGATCGTTTCTTTGTTAGTGGGCAAACGTACAAAATCAGCAGGGGATCAAATATTTTTCCTTTTTTTATATAATATATATATATATATATATATATATATATATATATATATATATATATATTATTAGTATATCACAAAAGTGAGTACACCCCTCACATTTTTGTAAATATTTGATTATATCTTTTCATGTGACAACACTGAAGAAATGACACTTTGCTACAATGTAAAGTAGTGAGTGTACAGCTTATGCAACAGTGTAAATATGCTGTCCCCTCAAAATAACTCAACACACAGCCATTAATGTTTAAACCGTTGGCAACAAAAGTGAGTACACCCCTAAGTGAAAATGTCCAAATTGGGCCTGATTAGCCATTTTCCCTTCCCGGTGTCATGTGACTTGTTGGTGTTACAAGGTCTCAGGTGTGAATGGGGAGCATGTGTGTTAAATTTGGTGTCATCGCTCTCACACTCCCTCATGCTGGTCACTGGAAGTTCAACATGGCACCTCATGGCAAAGAACTCTCTGAGGATCTGAAAAAAAGAATTGTTGCTCTACATAAAGATGTCCTAGACTATAACTGCATCTGTGCACACTGCATCTGTGACGCCTACGAATGTATTGTCACAAATGTTACGTTGTTTTTTGTAATGGCCTGTATAAAAGGAACAATTTGAATGTATTTTTGCAATGGATTTGAGTGGTGTTGTTGAGGATGCAATTGCTTGATTGTGCCACAAGGGGAGGTGTTCGTTTGTGTGAGCGTTAGTAGGGCTGTGTGATGCTTCCGCTTCTCAGACAGAGAACAGCTTGCTGAGCAATCACAAGAAACATCTCCTGTGTCTAATTTTCCTGTCCAAAACAGGACACAATATCTGTTCACAGGTTACTCATGCTTGAGGCCTGTAACACATCAAATTGGTCTGCGTGGCTGTCGTCCCAGAAGGAAGCCTCTTCTAAAGATGATGCACAAGAAAGCCTGCAAACAGTTTGCTGAAAACAAGTAGACTTAGGACATAGATTACTGGAACCTTTTCCTGTGGTCTGATGAGAACAAGATAAACATGTTTGGTTCAGATGGTGTCAAGCGTGTGGTGGCAACCAGGTGAGGAGTACAAAGACAAGTGTGTCTTGCCTACAGTCAAGCATGGTGGTGGGAGTGTCATGGTCTGGGGCTGCATGAGTGCTGCCGGCACTGGGGAGCTACAGTTCATTTAGGGAACCATGAATGCCAACATGTTCTGTGACATACTGAAGCAGAGCATGATCAGTATGCAGTATTCCAGCATGATAACGACCCAAAACACACCTCCAAGAAGACCATTGCCTTGCTAAAGAAGCTGAGTGTGAAGGTGAAGGACTGGCCAAGCATATCTCCAGACCTAAACCCTATTGAGCATCTGTGGGGCATCCTTAAACGGAAGGTGGTCTCTAACATCCACCAACTCCGTGATGTCATCATGGAGGAGTGGAAGAGGACTCCAGTGGCAACCTGTGAAGCTCTGGTGAACTCCATGCCCAAGAGGGTTAAGGCAGTGTTGGAAAATAATGGTGTCCACACAAAATATTGACACTTTGGTCCCAATTTAGACATTTTCACTTAGGGGTGTACTCACTTTTGTTGCCAGCGGTTTAGACATTAATGGCTGTGTGTTGAGTTATTTTGAGGGGACAGCAAATTTACACTGTTACACTCACTACGTTACATTGTAACTGTCATTTCTTCAGTGTTGTCACATGAAAAGATATCATCAAATATTTACAAAAATGTGAGGGGTGTACTCACTTTTGTGAGATACTGTATGTGTGTGTGTGTATATATATACGGGGGAGTAATATTTTGCAGACAATATTCAAAAGCAATTTCATTTCCTACTTGTGCATTGAAGCATAAATTATGACATAATTCTTGTGTTAACTCATAACTTGTGTTATGAGCGTGTCATATTGAAATAGCAATAGCTAATGAATCATTATTAATGATATTCATTTTTAAACGTGTTGTTTGTGTGTAAATGGTAAATGTGCACTTATATAGCGCTTTTATCCAAAGCGCTTTACACTGTGTCTCATTCACCCATTCACCCATTCACTCACACACACACCAATGGTAGCAGAGCTGCCATGCACAGCACTAGCTTGCCATCGGGAGCAACTTGGGGTTCAGTGTCTTGCCCAAGGACACTTCGGCATGTGGAGTCACCCGGGCCTGGAATCGAACCGCCAACCCTACAATTAGTGGAAAACCCGCTCTACCAACTGCGCCACAGCCGCCTTGTGTATGTGTGTGTCCCAATGTGGACTCTCTCTCTGTGTGTGTGTGTGTGTGTGTGTGTGTGTGTGTGTGTGTGTGTGTGTGTGTGTGTGTGTGTGTGTGTGTGTGTGTGTGTGTGTGTGTGTGTGTGTGTGTGTGTGTGTGTGTTTGCGTTTGCGTTTGCGTTTGCGTTTGCACTAGTAAATGTGTATTGCATTTACACCCAGTGTATGAATCTCGGTGTGTTTGTGTGTGTGTGATCTTTGAGAGAGTAAATGTTGTGTTATATGTATGTTTGTAAGAGTTTGTCCACAACTGTGTGTGTGAGTAAATGTGTGTGTGCGAGTTGGCAAGAGCAAGTGTGCTTTTCTTACACACTGTGTGTTACAGTGTGTGTGTGTGTGTGTGTGTGTGTGTTACACCTACACTGCAGAAAATCTTCTCTGCTCTTCGGTTCTGAGGGTAAAATCATCTGAACTGCTGCAGCTGTGGAGACACAGAGACAAAATGGAGACGGAAAAATTATGTGCAAACATTTTAAAGCATGAAAATGAAAAAAATAGATTTAATTTAAATTAGATTAGATTGGACTTCATTGCTCCTAGTCAGGCACGTCTCCATGGAGTTCTACTGGATTTAGAGCTTCATCAAATTATTGGTCAAAAATGTCCCAACACTGTGCAGCATTTGAATGTAATAATCAGCGACACCTCAAAACCTTAAACCATGAGAACAAGCAAACACTTTTCCCAGGTGAAGTTCTGACAATATGTGTCTTTTATTTTCTCATGGACTTTATGTAGGAATTAAGTTCTTATCTAATCTTCATAATAGTTGTTTTGACAAATGTTTGCTTGCTTACCTTGTGGACGGATTTTTTTGAGTTCCTCCTCACAGATTTCCTCAACTTGTTTTTTCAGATCTGAGAGAGATTTCCTCACTCCATCAAATGAGAGATGTTGATTGACAGTGAAGCTGGGTGAGTCCTCAGATCCAGGAGAAACACACAGAGACGGGAAACTCTACAGAGAGGAAACACATAATAGAGAAGGAGAAAAGTTTAGGAGAGGAACGAATGAATCTCAGACTGAATCAGACCAAAGACACACTTGTGATCTCAGACAGGAACATTTATTGTTGCTGTAATGAGCTTTTAGGAAGAAACTTTGTGAGGAACAGCGCCCTCTGTAGATCAGACAATGTTACCTGGAGGAAGTGGATGTGATCGTGTGTGTGTGAAAGCTGCTCCAGCTCAGTGACTCTCCTCTTAAGATGAGCAATCTCCTGCTCCAGATGTTTCAGGAGTCGTTCAGCTCGACTCAGTTCAGCTTTCTCCTGAGCTCTGATCAGTTCCTTCACCTCCGAGCGCTTTTTCTCCATGGAGCTGATCAGCTCAGTAAAGATCTTCTCACTCTCATCTACTGCTGCCTGTGAACGCATCTGTTACACACACACACACACACACACACACACAAACAGAGAGAGAGAGTTTCATCTATAAAGAATGTAAAGAGTCTCCCTTTAGACATCCATTTTGTGTGTGTGTGTGTGTGTGTGTGTGTTTACTCCTCACCTTAATAGTGTCCACAGTCTGTTTCAGCTCCTGCACTTTCTCCTGCTTCTCCTGGATCCTCTGCTGGGATTTCATCTGCTCCTCCTGTAGCTCAGTCTGAGACCAAATAAAATAAAATTTCTGCATCAGGAGCTCATGTTCTACATGATTATAGTAAAAGAATATTCATACAAATAATAAATAAATTGGGAATTAAATACATTGGAAATTAAATTAAAACTAGAAATATTACATTGACTAAAATAGAGACCCAAAACAAAGTAACTTCTATGTTCATATTTTCTTCAGCACTTGTTACATAATAAGTTTAGTTTTGTGTGAAAATGGCAGCTGGCAGAAATTGTTGTTTTTGTTACAGAAACATTAACAGAATTCAGCAGTATTCACTGTACTGAATTACATCATGAATCCATTCACATTCAGGCAGATTAATGTCTCTTTTTTAACCTGCAGAAAATTGAATTGGGGTTATGAAATAACTAAAAGTTGCGATCAACATCATGCCTGAACCCTAGTTGTTCCCAATTGATACAGTATGTCGCAGTACAGCTACACAGCTCTAGGGTCCAGAGTTACTGTTTGTGTGTCCTCTCCATGGTTGTGTGGGTTTCCTCTGGGTTATCTGGTTTCCGCCTACCTCCCACAAAACATGCAGATATGTGAACTGGCTATATTAAATTACCCCTAGGTGTGAATGAGTGTGAATTTGTAGGCATTGTGCTCCAGGGTGGTCTATAGGGTTAATTCTCCTGCTCTGTGCCTGGTGTTACAAGGAAAAGTTCCAGATCCACCTCAACCCTGATCAGGACTCCTACATCCGAAACAACAGATACAGGGTTTTGGAAATTAATCCTAAAATACATCAGTTTATTTGGAGCTCTTTGGGGCCTGGTTATTTAGCACGAAGCAGAAGCGACCCAGAGGTCCAGCTCAAGTTCCCAGAGTTCTCCCCACATTTTACAATTCCGCTATCACTCTTCATGTCATTTAGTTGAGGGTGTGTACTCACAAATGAGACTTCAAACACATTTAGCATTTTCCAGTCATGTTTCACAGTATGTAGTGTATCTCATATATATATATTTTATATACAGTATATATATATATATATATATTTTTTTAAATATGTATGTGTATATATATATATATATATATATATATATTTATATATATATATATATATATATATATATATATATATATATATATATATATATATATATATATATATATATATATACACAGAGAAAGAGAGAGAGAGAAATATAATCATGTCCAAAGTGAAATTAACAAAAATCTAACAGAACAAACAAAAACTGTAAATAATTTAAACACCAACACCATAATAACACTTTTATAGAGTTGTAACTTGTTCATTGTACACTTTAGCTGTAAAATGCTGTAAGATGGTGGTTTGGTGTTGGCTGTTTAAAGTACACTGCATGGTCTGATCTATTTAATACTTCCTTAACAACAACACTTTGACTTTTAAGTGAATGACAGTCATATAAAAAATTAAATCAACAAAATAGAAATTAGATTTGAACAGATATATGTAAAAAAATTAT
This sequence comes from Ameiurus melas, assembly GCA_012411365.1. NCBI lineage: Eukaryota > Metazoa > Chordata > Actinopteri > Siluriformes > Ictaluridae > Ameiurus > Ameiurus melas. Next base: position 28,628,361 of record CM022759.1, read on the forward strand.
AGAATAATGATGTCCAGTTCTCACCTGTTTTTCAGTTCTTTCTGTTTTAGCTGCAACCGTATCATGACCTTTGTGTTGATCCATCGTACACAAGTAACAGATGAAGCTTTGGTCAGTACGACAGAAGATCTCGATCGGTTTGTCGTGCTGAGAGCAGATCTTCTCTTGGAGCTCTGCACAGGCTTCAACTAACTTGTGCTTCTTAAAGGCAGGAGACTGATAGTGAGGTTTAAGATGATCTTCACAATAGGAGGCCTGACACACCAGACAGGACTTGACAACTTTGTGTTTTCTCCCGATGCAGAAATCACACTCCACATCTCCAGGTCCAGCGTAACAGTGAGCAGAAGCTTGGAGTTCAATCTTCTTCAGTTTCTCCACCACTTCAGCCACTATGTTGTTCCTGCGTAGAACAGGCCTTGGAGTGAAAGTCTCTCTACACTGGGGACAGCTGTAGACGCCCTTCAGATCCTCCTGATCCCAGCAGCCATTAATACACACCTTACAGTAATTGTGGCCGCAGGGAGTAACTACTGGATCCTTCAGGAGGTCCAGACACAATGGACAGCTGAAATGATCCTGATCTACTGAAATACTGGCTTCTGCCATTTTCCTGCACTCACACACTGAGAGAGAGAGAGAGAGAGATACTCCAAGTTTTGTTGACTCTCAAATGAACTTCCTGGTTCTGTGTGTGTTGTAGAGCAACAGGCAGAGTGGGCGTGAGAGAATGGGCAGACAGACAGAGTGGGTGTGGCTTTGAAGAGAAAGTTTAGGCTTTTAAGGAAAAGTGTAGCCTTACAGCAGGAGATTCTTTTTTTCCACGAAACGTGGAAAAGCTAACATCACTGAAAGACCATTTGGCAGCATGGAAACTACTGCCAAATGTGTCCCCATTGGTTCTGTCTACCATAGAAAAGGGTTACCGGGTCCAGTTCAGAGCTCGACCCCCCCCGTTCAGAGGTGTGCTCACCACAGTTGTCAGCACAGTCCCTTTTGGATAAAGGGGCCATAGAACATGTACCCCGTTCCCAAAGGGAGGGAGGTTTTTCGGCCGCTATTTCCTGGTCTGCAAAAAAAATGGGAGTATGGGGCCAATTTTGGATCTGTGTCATCTGAACCATACTCTTTGGACATACAGGTTCAAGATGCTGACGATCAAACTTATCGTGCCACAGATTCAGTCCGAGGACTGGTTTGTGACGATAGATCTGAAAGGCGCATATTTCCACATAGGAATATCGCCCAGTCACAGGACGTTCCAGAGGTTTGCGTTTGGAGAAAACACATACCAATTTTGGGTTCTTCCCTTTGAGCTAGCTTTATCCCCTCGCACCTTCACAAAGTGCATGGATGCTGCTCTGGCTCCCTTGCGACTCCGGGTAATCCGTGTACAAAACTACCTGGACGACTGGTTAATTCTAGCACGATCTAGGGAACAGGTGGTTCAACATCGAGATGTTGTTCTCGCCCACATGAGGAGCTTGGGGCTCAGGTTGAACCTCAAGAAAAGTATGCTTTCTCCAGTGCAGAGGACAACTTTTCTAGGGGTTATATTGGATTCTACTATATTTCTATCCCCAACACGTGTACAATCGATCCTATCAACTTTGAGCAAGATAAAGGCTGTTGGACCTTATGGCAGCAGCAGCAAACGTCGTACCATTGGGCCTATGGCACATGAGACTGTTTCAGTGGTGGCTGAGAGAGTAATCAGAGTCACACAGTGATGCCTACGTGTTCTGAGTATTTGGAGGTGCCCGCAGTTCCTAGCCTTGGGTCACACTCTAGGGGCGTCCCCTTACCGCAAGACGGTAATGACGGAAGCGTCCCTCACTGGCTGGGGTGCAGTCTTAAATGGCTGTCCAGCTCACGGTCTTTGGAGCGGCCCTCATCTGGAATGGCATATAAACTGCCTAGATATGTGGGCCATATTCCTAGCACTGAAATTCTTTCTCCTTCAGTTGAGAGGTCACAGTGTGCTAGTACACAGCTGTGGTCTCATATATCAACCACCAGGGAGGGTTACGTTCAAGCCCACTGTTCAGGCAGGCACAACTAATCCTTCTCTGGGCAGAGGGAAAGTTCTTGTCAGTGAGTGCAATGTACAATCCGGGCAGCTGGAATGTAGGGGCAGACATCCTGTTGAGGCAGGGGCTGAGGCCTGGGGGGAGGAGGCTCCATCCAAAAGTGGTGGAGTCTATATGACGGAGGTTCGAACAAGCGGAAGTGTACGTGTTCGCCTCCAAGGAGACAACACACTGCCCGCTGTGGTTCGCTCTCACTCCTCCTGCACCATTGGGGCTTGACACCTCTATATGCTTTCCCCCTAATTGCTCTGCTTCCACAAGTTCTAGCGAGAGTTCGCCAAGACCGTCTACGTCTGCTGCTAGTAGCACCTTATTGGCCAGCTCGAATATGGTTCTTGGAGATAATGTCCCTGCTCAATGGCACTCCTTGGGAAATTCCCATCCGCAGGGACCTACTGTCTCAAGCCGGAGGGCTGATCTATCACCCTCGGCCAGAACCATGGAAACTGTGGGTCTGGCCACTGAGGGGCACCAGCTCATAGATTCTGGTCTCATAACTGAGGTTGTAGAGACCATGTTAAACACTAGAGCACCATCCACAAAGAAATTGTATGTGTTCAAGTGGCGGTTTTTTGTCTTATGGTGTGAGGAATGTCAGTTAGAGCCAGTGAATTGCGCAATAGCTACAGTCCTGGAGTTCCTACAAAAAAGTTTCTCAGCAGGGTTGGCTCCTTCTACAATCAGGGTTTACGTGGCTGCTGTTTCGCCAGCCATGCCCCTGTTGATGGAGCCTCTGTGGGGCAACATCCTCTAACTTCAATGTTCATACGTGGTGTCAGACGGCTGCAAGTTCCTGGGACCTTTCTGTGGTCTTGGTAGGTCTGTCAGGGTCCCCATTTGAGCCCTTAGAGTCAGCCTCTGAGAAGCTTCTGACTCTAAAGGTAGCTACTGACATCTCTCAAGCGAGTGGGAGATCTATAAGCTCTCTCTTTTGCCCCCTCCTGCCTTGACTTCGCCCCTGGACTAGCGAAGGCCTTCCTGTATCCTAGGCCGGATTATATTCCTAAAGTGCCTACATCGGCTGCCCACCCTATGGTGTTGCAGGCCTTCTGCCCTCCTCCGTTCCTCACTGGAACAAGAGAGGATGCACCTTCTGTGTCCAGTAAGGGCCCTCTGTACTTACATCCATCGCTCCGGCCAGTGGTGTAAGTCGGAGCAGCTGCTGGTCTGCTTTGGTGGCGGCAGTAAAGGTGATGCTGTGTCAAAGCAGCGCATCTCTAACTGGATAGTGGAAGCAATCTCTATGGCTTACGAGGCGCGTTATCTCGCCACACCTCTGGGCATAAGCTCATTCCACTAGGGCGGTCGCCTCCTCAAAGGCTTTGTCCAAAGGGGTATCCTTGCAGGATATGTATGCGGCTGCAGATTGGTCTACGCCACACAAATTCATTAGTTATTACAGCTTTGATATTCATTCCTCCTGGGCTCGAGTGTCTTGCAGTGACCCTCGGGCTTGGATATTTTTGAACAGGCCACAACCTCGGTATGGCGGAGTGGGTATTCCCATTCCCTGTCATGATTCCCCCGTGAAGCAGCGCGCTTTGAGCGTTGGTGTGCGTGCGCCTGCTTCTTCAGTGTTGACAGCGATAACATTCCAACGTGTGTATAACCACGTGTCTTGTGCTGCTATTGTTAACGTCTTGTCATGTGTCGTCGTGTCACATGTGTTAGTGTATTGCTCGCAGCTGTTAGTGGTTGCGGGGCTAATGATATGTGTGTGTGTATATATATACGCTACACACGGGTAGGCCTGTGAATTGCGTCTTCGCTTCAGATAATAGAGGCTGACGGCGTGGTTCACAGGTGCCATATATATATATATATATATATATATATATATATATATATATATATATATGCGACATGCTTAATTGCCAGATCATCTGGTCATGGCAGGCCTACAAGTAGAGGCATGATTTCTCGCTACTCTGTCATACAACTGATAGAGCACGTAAACTCACTTCCTCTTACCTTCTCAGGAGGCAGAGTCTTCGTGCCGCTGGGCTAGAGAACCAATGAAATCCTTTACCTTACACTGAAGGGGTGTGTACCAACGGAGTTTTACTCACAGGGTAAGATATACGAATCGTCCTTTACATGGACTTTCGGTTTATTAAAGAACAAAGGGATTACAATTATCTTAAATAAGAATATAAAGAAAATAAAATAAAGAAAACCAGCGATTACGCAGAGTCTGAAAATGGTTTTCTTTTATGAAGAGACATAAAATAAATCAGTCTTTTAGATCACGCAGGATCAGATAGTTTTTGTTCATTCACAAGAAACTAAAACGAGTAACCTTCAACCGAGGTATGGACCTGAACATTCGCCTGTTTGAAACTTATATCTTATCTTTTGTTTGTGGTTTCGGGCGCTAGAGTTTTTGCTGTAGACCACAACGCTTTCTAAAACGGTCTCCGGATGCGGTTACGAGCGCGAACTCTGAAACTGCATGTAGAAAACAGAAAGCATGCCCTTATTTGGGTCTTTAACTGATAGACGGGGTTGGGGGATTTTGAGCACTCGCCTTAAAACTGTGTGTTTTTGAGCGCTGGCTGTAAATACAGGAAGTAAAAACAGGATGTATGTTTTTACTGGACTTCAGCTTTCATTTGATTCAATACACTCAGTATACTATCACATTCTTTTACTAAACGATCATTTTTCAACATCAACTTTTCAGTTCTCTTTACATCCAGCATGACGAGCTGCAAATCTTTCAGATCTCGCTGGAGGTGTCAGGAACAACTTTCTTGGCAGCCCCTGAACCAGAAGACTTTCCAGTCTGTCTTCCTCCATGTTGCTGGCTTGCTCCCCTCCTCCTTATTGTTGGTCCTCTTTTTCTCCTCACGTGATTCTGTTACCCCGGAATGTCAAGGTTGAGATTCTTTATATAGTTTGATCTTTATACAATTTTAATCATTATCACATAACATCACATAACATAATACATCAGCTTGTATTTTACATTATGCTGGAAATAATAATAATAATAATAATAATAATAATAATAATAATAATAATAATAATAATAATAATAATAATAATAATAAACTTTATTTTATAAAGCGCCTTTAAAGTAGCTTCTCAAAGCGCTGTACATAAAAACACAAATCACAGAATTAATAAAAGTTAATTAAAACGAATAAAACTGTAATAAAAAACAAATAAAAAACATTCAAAAAGATATTAAGAATCAAAAGCAAGTCTAAAAAAATGTGTCTTTAAAAGAGCTTTAAAAATGCCAAAGGACTGAGCTTCCCTGAGTTCAGGGGGAAGAGAGTTCCAAAGTGAAGGAGCGTAGACAGAAAAAGCCCTGTCACCCATAGACTTAAGGTGGGTTAGTGGAACCGTAAGTAGATTACCCTGTGAGGAGCGCAGTCTGCGATGTGGGGTGTACGGGATTAATAAGTGAGTTAAATATTGTGGAGCCAATCCATGTAATGCCTGTAATGTTACATGTAATGTTAACATCAAGATCTTAAAATCAACCCGGAACCTGACCGGGAGCCAGTGTAAGGACTTCAAAACAGGAGTGATATGGTCATATCTCCTGCTTCCCGTCAGGATCCGGGCGGCAGAGTTCTGAACATACTGCAATTTGTTAATTGCAGTTATAGAAACTCCAGCTAAAACGGCATTGCAATAATCCAACCGCGTGACAACGAATGAATTGATCAGCTTTCAGCGACAGATAAGTTTAGCATTGGTCTTAATCTGGCTATATTTCTGAGGTGAAAAAAGGAAGCTTTCACAGTGCTCTGAACAAAAAAAATCAAAAGTGAGGTTAGTGTCAAAAATTACATGTATGTAACGGTAGGACTGAGGTTACATATATCTGAGATCCAAATCTTCTACAACAATTTGTAAAACCAAATGTTGTGGTGAACTGGGATGTTTGGATGCTGTCTACTCCCCACTTTCATGCGTTTAACCAGTTGATGGAGTGGCTGACTGCCTTATGTACCAGGGAACACTCATGTACGTGTTACCTTCTGGCTTCATGTTGTCATAGTTAGTCTTGCCGGAGTCCCTGATTGCACTCATGCAAAGTACATTTTCCTTAACCATTACGTGGCAATAAGCATACCTTATAATCTCTCCCTCTCTTTCCCTATCTCTCTTTCTGTCGAGCTACACATGTTACTCCTGAGATACCAGCGATCCTGACCACTTCTGATCTCCAGACCTGCCTGATCTGTCCTGATGCCCTACTTATGGTTGGAGTTCTCATCAATTTGGAAGTCACATGCTGCTGCTGAGGATGGAAGATCATTGAGATTACTGAGGATGGTACCTCTTAAAAACCATAAAGATCGCTTTTTTTAACCACAATTCATATGAACAGTTATGCTATGATGGATTTAGGAGTGCAATTGCCACAAACAGTTTTGCACTCAAGTCTCCATCAGTGAACAGTGGAGAAGTTCAACAAAACAGACTTCATGTAAAAACTGTAATGAATTTCCTGGTTACACAATTGCACTATATGACCATAAAGTATTAGTACATTTATAGAAGGGGTGTATTTATAATTGCACTGTCACCCAGATGAATCTATAATCTATAATCCGGTGTCACCCAGATGAGGATGGGTTCCCTTTTGAGTCTGGTTCCTCTCAAGGTGTTACGAAATGAGACTGGGAAGCGGAAGCAAGTGCAGATCACATACTTGATTAACTCAAAAACAAGGTCATAAACATGAAACGAGGTCTAAACATGAAACGAGGACATGACCGCTTAGCATAAAGGTAAACATATAATGCTGCGTGAAGTGCACAGAAACACGAGGGGTTTAAAAGACTAAATTGTGCACTTATATAGCGCTTTTATCCAAAGCGCTTTAGACTGTCTCATTCACCCATTCCATACACATACCAATGGTAGCAGAGCTGCCATGCAAGGCGCTAACTTGCCATTGGGAGCAACTTGGGGTTCAGTGTCTTGCCCAAGGACACTTCGGCATGTGGAGTCATCCGGGCCGGGAATCGAACCCCACTAATAGTGGACAACTTGCTCTACCACCTGCGCCACAGCTGCCCTACTAACATGTTAAGGTGACTAGCATAGTCAAGGTTGAATGCAGACAGCTGGAAACAATAATGACCACCCTCGAATACCAACCAATTACTAAACAGGGAGGGGACAGAACAGAAACCAAAACAAAATCACGTGTCCATAGTAAACACCATCATAGTCATCCATAATCAAAAGTGTGCCCTCGCTGAGGACTCGCGCCTCTGGCTCGTGCGTGTGTGTGCACTCCGTCCTTCTGAGCATGTCGCAAAAAAGGGGAGCTCGTAACCATGGGCATAACCACGCAATCTTTGGGGGGGGCTGTGTCCCCCCCAATGTTGAGGAAATACCAGTCTGCCCCCCCAATATACAGTACAAAATATTTTCTAAATGTCCCCCTTTAATGAACCCTGCCAACAGATCTGTCTTTTCATCATCTATTCTATATATTTATATATATATTCCTTTTTAATATATTTCCATTGTTTAAGGAAAATAGGTGTATGCCCCCCCTCCAAATGTACACTTGGTTGAGCCCATACTCAACGCAAGTTCGTTGATATATTTTAGCAGCTCAGTCTGTAAGAAATGCAGACAGCAGCCAAGCGTAGAAAAGTGCAGCAGAGCATACAAGCTTTTTTTTCAGACAGATAGTAACTAGATATCTAAATAGTAGGTAACCTTAGCTTAGTATAGAAGGCATCATAGCATGGCGTGGTTTGTTCTTAAGAACGTCAATTAACTTTTGATATTTGCACACCCACAAAGTAGTCTAGGCTAACGTCAGTTCCAATTTTTGACCATTAACGTTGCATTCACTTGCATATCCTCCCACCGAGTTCGTTGTGAACGTCACGTTGTCACAGACTGTTATAAATACGAGTGAAAGTGGGGAAACTTGCACAGCATTTCATTCCTTTACACTACATTTGGGCTAAGGACAACTAAGTGATTTTACAAATATAAGGCTCAGCATAATGCTGAGGTGTGCTAACTTGGTAACGAGAGATATGGATCTAATGTCTGAGTTGTGGCCATATTGTAGTTATCCATTCAGAACTAGTTATGGCAGTTTGTCTTTAGAATTAAGAAAAAAACTCCAGTACCCTTTACATAGCTAACATTTCGTGTTACCACTATATATTGTTGTACATTTTGTACACTTATTACATAGCAAGCTAAACAGCATGATGATATTAACATAATAAATGACACCAGTTACACAAACAGAATATTCAGTTTATCAAATTAAAATGGTCATCTAAGTCAGTCATTGCTCTTCTGGGAAAATAATGGTACCTGGTCACAATGCAAGCAGCACAGCATTGCTTGGAAGCATCCGTGGGGAAATTGTATTTACAACATATATAGTGTTGAATTTAGTTTCTTAGGTAGCCATCCTTTCTGAGTTTGTTTAAAAGTTGTGATTGCGTGTTTAAATGTTAGCATGTGTGGTTTGCCTGCACACATCTTAGCTCGCCTCTACTTGGTGTAGTAGGTTTCATGGTAGGTTATGGAACAGAGAATACATCTGTCCACAGGACATCCACAGCACCCTACAATTTCCCCATGCTGTGGGAGCTTCTATCACTCAGATAGCACGTGAATTCAAATGGTAACTGTAATATTAAAACTATGTTCTAAATATGTGAATTTTCAGTATCAAACTTGCTGGGGGCAAGTTTGCGGATGCCCCACAGATGCTCAATAGGGTTTAGGTCTGGAGACATTCTTGGCCAGTCCATCACCTTCACCCTCAGCTTCTTTAGCAAGGCAGTGGTTGTCTTGGAAGTGTGTTTGGGGTCATTATCATGCTGGAATACTGCATACTGATCATGCTCTGCTTTAGTATGTCACAGTACATATATATATATATATATATATATATATATATAATACACCTCAAAAAAATAAACGGAACACTTGGAGTTACATTGTGCTGTTTAAGTGTTCCCTTTTTTCTTTTGAGCATTATATATATGGACAGGGTACCAATCCATCGCAGGGCACAATCACATACACATTCACACTGTCACGAGGCGTGACGTCAGGGAAGTCAGACGGATGCAAGTGCAGTATGGACGAGACCCTTTTATTTTAGCAGTGGAGAGCAGACACAAGAGAAACAAAAACAAGAAACATAACAGATGACAACCACCATGAACTAAGCTGAGCTAGGCTATACGCTACCTAGCCTTGACATGAACTAGGGCTAGGAGACAGTGAAACACAAACCATGAACTATGGAACACGAAACATGAAACATGGCATGAATAAGAACTATGACTCATGGCATAAACAAGAACAATGACACATGACACGGTACATAAGCCTCTAACTCTCTATCGATCTATCTAGATCTATTTAACTATGCTACTCTAGAAGCTGGTAGGCTAGAAGCTAAGCTATGCTACCTAGCCTAAACATGGACTAGCACTAATAAACATGAACCTGGTCAAGAACAAGAACATTCGGCAGGAATATCTACATCGCTATCTCTCTATAGAGACCGTGATTTACCCGCGCCGTGTGTAGCACGGCTCCTGGTATATATGCACACCTCTGATTAGCCCCGAACAGCTGCAGGCAATACCAAAACACACGTGACCCTATGACAAGACGAGGAATGACGTCAACAACAAACACGTGTCCAACTGTCAACACTGCTGACCGTGAAGAAGCATGCGCATGCGCACGGGGGTATCATGACACACACACCCATTCATACACTACGGACATGCCAATCAGCCTACCATGCATGTCTTTGGACTGGAACAGGAAACCGGAGTACCTGGAGGAAACATAGACAGCTATGTTTCTATGTTTCCTCCAGGTACTCCGGTTTCCTGTTCCAGTATATATGCGCTGTCTATGTTTCCTCCAGGTACTCCGGTTTCCTGTTCCAGTATATATGCGCTGTCTATGTTTCCTCCAGGTACTCCGGTTTCCTGTTCCAGTATATATGCGCTGTCTATGTTTCCTCCAGGTACTCCGGTTTCCTGTTCCAGTATATATGCGCTGTCTATGTTTCCTCCAGGTACTCCAGTTTCCTGTTCCAGTCCAAAGACATGCATGGTAGGCTGATTGGCATGTCCGTAGTGTATGAATGGGTGTGTGTGTCATGATACCCCCGTGCGCATGCGCATGCTTCTTCACGGTATATATATATATATATGCTGTCTATGATGCTGCTCTATGCTTTGTTGTGCGAGTTACGTACTCATCACTGTATTTTATATACAGTCATTAGGTTGGTCATCCTTAAGTCATTTTTAAATAAATTACCCTTATATGTTTCTAATCTCTTAACTTTTAATCTTTAAACTAAGTTACTAAACGAGATCTACAACTCAAATTTGGCTGAAATTCCCAGGGGTACATTCAGAATTTGGTAAGACAACTTTCTCTTTTTATGCTCCTTGGGTATGGAATGAAATGACAAATGTAATCAACTTAGATATCCTTCTCTCTTTGAGTACTTTTAAAGGTCTTTTGCAAATTGGTAAACGGTGCACTTATATAACGCTTTTATCGAAAGCGCTTTACACTGTCTCATTCACACACACACCAGTGGTAGCAGAGCTGCCATGCAAGGCGCTAACTTGCCATCGGGAGCAATTTGGGGTTCAGTGTCTTGCTCAAGGACACTTCGGCATGTGGAGTCATAAAGCCACGTGCTTTAAAGTGCTTTAAATGAAACGTGCAGTTGTTTTTAATGATCAGTTTTTATACATTGACTGTATGGTTGTTGTGTGTGTATGTACATGTAGTATTTGCTATTTCTGCTTAATTTTACTGTGAAACTTAAATGTGTTGCTGTCTTGATCAGGATTTAAGAGATTGTACTATTTCAATGGAACCTTCCTGGTTAAATAAAGAGGTGAAAATTAATAAAGTATAGCTATGCATAGGATTTCTAACTAATGTAAACTTCTATTGATTGTCTTTGAATCATATAAATGATAACATGACAAGCTTTTTGAGAGATAGAGAGAGAGAGAGAGAGGAACGACTATTTATAGCTGCTATAATGTAAGTGAGAACAGGAAGTAGCTTGTTTAGCATGGGGACGGGCTGTTAAAGGAAAATTATCAGCTTTGGGGTGGTAACAGTAATCCTGCTTCATCACACCACCCTGTTGTGGAGAATTTTCCAATAAAAGTGTTTTATTCCTCATATATCCTACTAACTAATTAGCAGAATATAGTCCTAATGTCCATGAGCTGTCATGTAGGTGTAGTAGCTGCTCATGAAACCAAATTTAAATAGCTTTTATTCCCTTAAGTGTGTAAGGTGGATGAAAAATATCTGCTTCCATCTAGTGGTCAAAATTAACATTTTCAGCATGCATGTTCTCCAACCGTGAGAAGAATATAAAGACCTTTTATTTATTTTATTTTTTTTATACAACTGACATACAAATTCAAAACAAAAAAGAACATAAGCCATTTTTTATTATTAGCCATTTGTTAATGCCATTTGGGGGGCCTTGCCCTGGAAAAGTTTGGGAACCCCTGGTGTAAGCTACTCCATAACCGCTGTAGATATCAGAGTTTACGGTGTAGGTCTGATGCAGAAGTTAGTGATGAGAAGATCAGATAATTTTACTGACTTGGACCTTTGAATCTCTTTCATCAAAGTGAAATAAACAAATCTTTATTCAAGTCATTTCCTTCATTTGAGAACGAAATAAATTTGTAATAAACCTCTCTCTTATTACATATATATTTAAAGAGGTTTAACCAGATTTATGGAGAACAGAGGGTTCATCACACCACCAGGACATTATGGAATAATACTACTTTATTAACAATTGAATTAATAAAGTCTTATCTTATCTTATGGGTGGTTGCTGAGCAGTTGCTAGGGAGTTCTTGGTGGTTTAGCATGGATTAGCATGTTGCTAACATGTTTTAACATACTGTTAACATGAATTAGCATTTTTCTAACATGTTTTAACACCTTCCTAGCATGCATTAGCATGTTGCTAGCTTGAATTAGCATGTTGCTAACATGAATTAACTTGTTTTAGGACATTGCTAGCACGTTTAAGCATGTTGCTAGCATGCATTTTTACTTTTGGAGCAAGACAGCATTCCAATACTTTTAGAGCTGGATAGATAGATAGATAGATAGATAGATAGATAGATAGATAGATAGATAGATAGATAGATAGATAGATAGATAGATAGATAGATAGATAGATAGATAGATAGATAGATAGATAGATAGATAGATAGATAGATGGATGGATGGATGGATGGATGGATGGGTGGATAGATAGATAGATAGATAGAAATCTAATTCATGCTAGCAGTGTGGTAAAACATGTATTAGTCCATATATACAGTATATATAAAACAACTTCACCGCCATGTTATTTTCACATGTTTATTCTCCTCATCTTCATTTTTTTTTTTAACGTGGCACTAAAGGGCCGTCATAATGTATAGAATTATTTATCCAAAAAATATATTTAAATAATAATAATAATAATAATAATAATAATAATAATAATAATAATAATAATAATAATATGTAGAACTGTTACAGTTTCTACACATAAAGTGTCATTCTAACTCGGGGAGAAAATAAATCAGTTATAATTTTACTAAAAACTTTTACCAACATTTCATTTCAGATCACAGAACCTCACAGTCGAGTCAGAACTCCACATCCAGAACCCAGCGTATAGAGGCTGAGTGAATGTGATTTTGACTCTGTGGAGGAGCTTCATCGTGTCAGAGACGCTGTAGAAGGACCGAGTTCCTACACTGTGATCCACATACACTCCTATTCTGGAGGATACTGGACCTCCGAGATCAGTCTTAATTTTGTTGTGCCGGAAATAGACAGAGGAAGAAGAACACACCAGACTCCAGGACTGACTGTTGTACCCAAACCCACACTCATCACCCCGTCCTTTCCTGCTGATCTCTTTATATGAGACTGATATGTACACATAACCGCTCCACTCCACCTCCCAGTAACAGCGTCCACACACACTCTCCTTACACAACACCTGAATCCTGGAGTCAAATCTCTCTGGATGATCAGGGTATCGTTGATCTGTTCTACTGAGTCTCACTGCTCTGTTCTCTTCAGACAGAATGAATTGATGATGTGCTGTGTTGGGATCCAGAGTCAGATAACAGAAATCTAAAACAATAAAATGTCCACAGGTTAGATATTAATAGCAGGATTTATAGTGTGTGTGTGTGTACATGGGCGTAACCACGCACTCTTTGGGGGTGTCGTGTGTCCCCCAGTGTTGCGGAAATACCAATCTGTCCCCCCAATATACAGGAGAAAATATTTTCTATATGTCCCGCTTTAATTTTCCCTGCCAACAGATCTGTCTTTTCTTCATCTATTCTATTTATTTTATTTATCTATTTATTTATGTCTATTCTTTTTTAATATATTTCCGTTTGTTAAAGAAAATCGGTGTATCCCCTCCAATTGTACACTTGGTTTCTCCCAGACGCAACGCGAGTTGGTTGATATTTTGTAGCCGCTCAGTCTGTAAGAAATGGAGACAGCAGCCAAGTGTAGAAAAGTGCAGCAGAACATACAAGCTTTTTCAGACAGTCAGTATCTAGATACCTAAATATGGACCCCCTCCAATGTCCATACCATGGTTACGCCCTTGTGTGTGTATTAGCACTAGTAAATGTGTGTTGCTCTTACACAGAGTGTATGAATCAGAGAGTAAATGTGTTTTTCTTACACGTTGTGTGTGTGTATGTGTTTGCATATACAGTATGTGTGTGTGTGTGTGTGTGCACGCGTGTGTGTCAGTTTGTATGTGTATGTGTGTGTAAACTTATAAAAAGACACATTTACTCTCTCTATCACCTGCAGTGTGTTATATGAATGTGTGTATGTTGTGTGTGTTTGTAAGTGCTTATCCACAAATGTGTGTGAGTGAATGTGTGTGTGAGTTGGCAAGAACAAGTGTGTATTTCTCACACATTGTCACAAACTCTCACTGTGTGTGTGTGTGTGTGTGTTACACCTACACTGCAGAAAATCTTCTCTGCTCTTTGGTTCTGAGGGTAAAATAATCTGAACTGCTGCAGCTGTGGAGACACAGAGACAAAATGGTTACGGAAAAATAACATGGAAAAAGTTTAAAGCATCAAAATGAAGAATTAGATTTAATTTAAATTAGATTAGATTAGACTTCATTGCTCCTAGTCAGACATGTCTCCATGGAGTTCTACTGGATTTAGAGCTTCATCAAGTTATTGGTCAAAAATGTCCCAACACTGTGCAGCATTTGAATGTAAGAATCAGCGACACCTCAAAACCTTAAACCATGAGAACAAGCAAACACTTTTCCCAGGTGAAGTTCTGACAATATGTGTGCTTACTTCTTATTTCTGTTATATGAATTTTATGGCTCTCTTTACTGTGATACAGAACAAATGTTTGCTTGCTTACCTTGTGGACGGATTTTATTGAATTCCTTCTCACAGATTTCCTCGACTCGTTGTTTCAGATCTGAGAGAGATTTCGTCACTCCATCATATGAGAGATGCTGACTGATACTGAAGCTGGGTGAGTCCTCAGATCCAGGAGAAACACAGAGAGACGGGAAACTCTACAGAGAGGAAACACATAATAGAGAAGGAGAAAAGTGTAGGAGAGGAACGAATGAATCTCAGACTGAATCAGACCAGACACACTTGTGATCTCAGACTGGAACATTTATTGTTGCTGTAATAAGCTTTTAGGAGGAAACTTTGTGAGGAACAGCGCCCTCTGTAGATCAGACAAGTGAACAAAAACTGAAACTAAAATTTATTAATTATTTTTGTTAAATACAGTATATAATTAAACATGTTAAATATTTCAATGTTATTGAAATAATATAAATGTTAACTAATAAATAATTTACATTTCTTATTAAACATTGAAAAAAAACATTTGTGTGGAAGAAGGGGGCCCAAAATTCTGTCTCCATAAAACTCATCATGGCGCCCTGACTTTAGGACTGTCTATTTATTGTTCGGTGGTTTTAACCCCTCAACAAATATAAATATCCTAAATAATTTTTTAAAAATTCGAACGAATGAATCTCAGACTGAATCAGACCAAAGACACAATTGTGATCTCAGACAATAACATTTATTGTTGCTGTAATGAGCTTTTAGGAGGAAACTTTGTGAAGAACAGCGCCCTCTTTAGATCAGACAGTGAATGTTACCTGGAGGAAGTGGATGTGATCGTGTGTGTGTGAAAGCTGCTCCAGCTCAGTGACTCTCCTCTTAAGATCAGCAATCTCCTGCTCCAGATGTTTCAGGAGTCATTCAGCTCGACTCAGTTCAGCTTTCTCCTGAGCTCTGATCAGCTCCTCCACCTCCGAGCGCTTTTTCTCCATGGAGCTGATCAGCTCAGTAAAGATCTTCTCACTCTCATCTACTGCTGCCTGCGAACGCATCTATTAGACACACACACACACACACACACACACACACACACAGATAGATTCTCCTTTATAAAGAGTAGAAAGAAACTCTCTTTAGACATCCATTTTGTGTGTGTGTCTGTCTGTGTGTGTGTGTGTGTGTGTGTGTGTGTGTGTGTGTTCACTCCTCACCTTAAAAGTGTCCACAGTCTGTTTCAGCTTCTGAACCTTCTTCTGTTTCTCCTGTAGCTCATTCTGAGACCAAATAAAATACATTATAAATATATTTAATCATGATCTACAAAAAAAGTAATTAAAATACATTTCAAATGAAAACTAGACATATTGCTTCTAGAACTAACTAAAATAAAGAGACCCAAAACAAAGTAATTCTTGTTCATATTTTTTTTCACCAATAATAATATAATAATAATAAACTTAATTTTATATAGTGCTTTTGAAAGGCCTCTCAAGGTTCTTTACTGTTAACAATAACAGTAATAATAATAGTTTAATAACAATAAAGTCATCAAGTGAAAGCTATCCTAAAGAAATAAGTTTGGAGAGAACATTTAAATAGACTAAAACACTGGGCTTCTCTAAGATCGTATGTGAGCGAGTTCCACAGTTTTGGAGCATAAGAAGAAAATGCCTCATCACCGTTACAGTGTGTAAACGAGTCTGAGGGACAGTAAAGAGACCAGAATTGGAGGAACGGAGATCATGTTTTGGGGTGTAATGGGTTAAAAATCTTGTATGTACTCCACTTGTCCTGGAGCCATCCGAGGTTAAGGTTAAAGAGACGGTTTTACGAAAGCTGGTGATTCCAGTGAGCATTACTTCAGTCTCATTACTGTTAAGACCAGAGCGCATGGTCAGCCATGATATAGCAGAGACAGATAGATAGATAGATAGATAGATAGATAGATAGATAGATAGATAGATAGATAGATAGATAGATAGATAGATAGATAGATAGATAGATAGATAGATAGATAGATAGATATAGTGTGTGTGTGTGTGTGTGTGTGTGTGTGTGTGTGTGTGTGTGTGTGTGTGTGTGTGTGTGTGTGTGTGTGTGTGTGTGTGAATATAAGCTAGACATAAACATGTCTAAATTAAAATGGGTCAATAACTAACAAACCTACAATAAAACATGTTCTGCTAAAATGTAAATAGTAAATAAAGTAACCCTCAATACTGTGAAATCCCAGTTTCAGAGCTTTAACACCCTCATGTGCACTTTAGGTGTAAAATGCTGTAAGAACGTTGTTTGAGGAATAATGATGTCCAGTTCTCACCTGTTTTTCAGTTCTTTCTGCTTTAGCTGCAACTGTATCGTGACCTTTATGTTCATCCATCATACACAAGTAACAGATGAAGCTTTGGTCAGTACGACAGAAGATCTCGATCGGTTTGTCATGCTGAGAGCAGATCTTTTCCTGGAGCTCTGCACAGGGTTCAACTAACTTGTGTTTCTTAAAGGCAGGAGACTGATAGTGCGGTTTAAGATGATCTTCACAATAGGAGGCCTGACACACCAGACAGGACTTGACGGCTTTGTGTTTTCTCTCGGTGCAGAAATCACACTCCACATCTCCAGGTCCAGCATAACAATGAGCAGAAGAAACAGCTTGGAGTTCAGTCTTCTTCAGTTTCTCCACCACTTCAGCCAGCATGTTGTTCCTGCGTAGAACAGGTCTTGGAGTGAAAGTCTCTCTACACTGGGGACAGCTGTAGACACCCTTCAGATCCTCCTGATCCCAGCAGTCATTAATACACACCTTACAGAAACTGTGTCCACAGGCAGCAACTACTGGATCTTTCAGGGGATCCAGACACACTGGACAGATGAACTGATCTACTGAAACTTGATCTGCTGAAATTCTTGCTTCTGCCATTTTCCTGCACTCACACACTGGGGGGGGGGTGTTCTCTGAGCGTTCTAAGTTTCGTTTTCTCTGAAATGAACTTCCTGGTTCTGTGTGTGTTATAGAGCAACAGGCAAAGTGGGCGTGAGAGAATGACAGACAGAGTGGGTGTGGCTTTAAAGAGAAAGTTTAGGCTTTTGATTTAATTTTTTTTTCAGCTCAAACAAACAATCTTCAGTTTCATTTCTATTGAACATTTCTAATGAACATTTCTACTGAACATTTCTACTGAACATGTCTGCTGAACATAACTTTTTTTCATCCCTTCCCTTTTCCAAATATTTAAGTGAGAAGAAAAAACAATCTGAACAACACACAGCAGAAATCATTCACAGGTTTTTTTTCTTTTCATACTAACAAAGGAAAACAAAATTTAAAGTACAAACACTGAAAACAAACCCACCCCCCGGCCTCCGGACCATCATGGCTACCCAATAACTGTCGATGGTTATATAGATATTGTAAAACCCAACAACAGGCACAAAAAATTAAGTGTCTGTAACTCCATAAAGTATACAATAAAGGGATGCCATTTTAAAAAAAAAAACTTGTCCGTAGAACCCCTCATCGTATACCTTATTTTCTCAAGTTTTAGAAAAAACATCACGTCCTTTAGCCACTGGGAGATAAATGTGTATTTAGCAGACTTCCAATGCAACAGTAGGGAACGTCTTGCTATAAGGGATGTAAAAGCGATAACATCCTTTTGTATCGAGCTCAATGGAACTGAGGCATCAAGAATCCCAAATATTTCAATCAATGGGCAAGGTTTTAAATCTACCCTGAGAATAGTGGACATGATGGTAAAAAAAAACAGACCAAAAACCATGGAGATTGGGGCAGAAGAAAAACATATGGCCAAGATGGCAGGGAGAGCCATGGCATTTATCACACTTGTCCTCTACATCCGGATATATTACAGAAAGTCTCGACTTGGACAGATGGACGCTGTGTAAAACTTTGAACTGGATAAGACCAAGACGAGCGCAAGAAGTGGTAGACTGTACCCTCCCTATAGCATGTTCCAAACACTTCTCGCTTATCTGTACTCCTAACTCCGTTTCCCACGCATTACTAATTTTGTTACTTGACTCACTACCTAGCCCCAGAATAAAATCATAATTACAGAGAAATCATTCTTTTCTGATGTGGATTGTTTGAAAACAAGCTTTCCCAAGCCTGTTCAGGAGACGCAGAGGGGAAATTAGGAAAACATCTAGAAAGGAAATTCCGAATTTGAAATTACCGAAAGAAATGTGTCACATGGAGGTCATAAGTAGATGACAGATTGGCAAAGCTATCAAACACACCATCGGCATACAGATTTCTAACTTGTTTAATACCCTTGTCATACCACACTGAAAATGTGGTGTCCAAACACGATGGACGAAATATATGGTTGTTGACTAAAGCACCCAAATAGGATGCACCTACAAATTTAAAGCGCCATCTAAATTGATACCAGGTCTTAAGTATGTTGAGGACAACTAGATTATCAGTATATAGGGAGAGTTTTGCAGGTAAAGAGGAATAAAGCAAAGCAGGTAAAGAGGATTCCCGACAAGAAGATTTAGACCAAGAAGATCCAGGAGATTTAACCCAGTAGCAAAGTTTATGGATGTGCGCAGCCCAGTAACAGAATTGAAAATTGGGTATGCAAGTCCTCCACTAAGTCTACATTTCTGCAATAAAGATTTACGAACCCTTGGTGGCTTCCCTCCCCAAATAAAAGTATTAATCTTATCCAATGAATGATTTTTGCAGAGAAAGAGGAACTTGCTAGAACAAGAAAATAATTTTTGGTAATATATTCATTTTGACGGCATTGAGCCTGCCAATTAGAGAAAGGGGTAAGTTACCCCAACTCTGAATGTTAGATTTAACCTTTGATATCAGGGGAGTGAAATTAGCTGATAAAAGATTAGATAAAGAACGTGTCACATTGATACCTAGGTATTTAAACCCTGACTGACTAAATCGAAAAGGTAGATCTGACTGTTGGAGAGAAAATGCTGCAGTATTGACAGGAAAACAGTCGCTTTTATCTAAATTTAATTTATAACCAGAGATAACACAGAAGGACTCCAGAACACCCAAGACAGCAGGCATAGAGGCAATAGGATCGGTTACGTACAATAACAAATCATCAGCATATAGCGACTATTTGTTGTCACAATTCCCCGTACAGCAGCGCACCTTGGGCGCTGGCGCGCATGCGCATGCTGTTTCCGGGGTGATGTCATGTTTTTGCCCCCTCGCGTCATATGTGACATATGCGGAAGTGCCCGCAGCTGGAAGCTATTGCGGGGTAATGACTGTGTGGATATATACCGTGAGTCATGCTTCACACGGCGCGGTTGAATGCTTGGACTTATGTGTGCATTTATGTATGTCTGCCATTTATAGCGTGAGTGCGACTTTAGCGAGTATTTGTTTCATGTCCGGTTTATGCCATAGCCTTAGCATTAGCGTTAGCTTTAGCCAAAGTCCTAGTCTAGTTTAGCTTAGTTGTAGAGAGAGCCTTGTTTCTGTTTCTGTTTCTGTTTGGTTTCATCACTTGTAAATAAATCTCACCATTTGAACTGCGAATGCATCCTGCCTGCTTCCTGCCGTCACGCCACATGACAGATTCAACCGCCTCCAACATGGATGCAGCACGCAAATGAAGAGGACACCGTGCCCGGGCGTCTACACCAAGTATACCCCGCCTTTGGCTCCATGCAGTTCGCCCAGAAGACTCCGGAACACCTGCCTGCGCCGTATGATAGCCCGCATTATCCGGACTACTTTGTCATGGAGTGTCATCAATATTTCGCCAGCCTGTGCGATCCAAAACCATTTGAAGGTCAGTTTGTGCTGTTCATGTCTCACTTTGTGGGTTTTGCTCGCACATGGGCAGAACAAGTATTGGCTGAAATGCCCAAAGTGCTGGAGGATATTTGGCAGTTCTTGGATATATTTCTTGCGGACTTCGGAGAACCAGGGCAACAGTACAGTGTTGATAAAGTGCTGCCGGAAGTTAACTGGAGGACTGAACCCCTGATCCATGAGTACTATGAGCAGTTGGAACAGGGAAGGGAGACGGATGGCAAATACTTCAGTCACAGTCCCTCCAAGTCACCGGTCCTAGTCACTTCACCTATCCTAGTCAAGTCGCCTGTCTCAGTCAAGTCCACGGTCCAAGCCAAGTCTCCAGTCCTTAACCATGTCTCAGACCCATTTCCCTGCCACGTCCCGGTCCCATGTCCCTGCCACGTCCCGGTCGCATGTCCCTGCCACGTCCCAGTCCCATGTCCCTGCCACGTCCTCGGTCCAGGTCCCTGCTCAAGTTAAGCCTGTCCGAGACATATCTCCAGTCCCTGACCAGGCCAAACCACAGGTCCAGGTCACAGCCACAGCCAAGCCCCAAGTCACAGCCACAGCCAAGCCCCAAGTCACAGCCATAGCCAAGCTCCCGCTGGACCCGTCCTTCCACCTCTTGTATGAGGAAGGAGACGGTTTGTCGTGCTGAGATCCTGTTAAGCAAAATACATTCATTTCCAATTCTGCTGACCCAATTCTCAGAGTTCCACGCAAAGCTAAGTTCCAAGTTCATGTTCCAGTCACAGTCACGCCTCACATTCAAGCCCCAGTCATGTCTCCAGTCAAAGTTCACGTCTCTGCGGTCCAAGCGCCAGCCCAGGCTCACATCCAGGACTCAGCCAAAGCCAAGTCCCAAGGTTTAATCCAAGCCACGCATTCGGTTCTGGACCTCCAAGTTCAGTCTCAAGTCTCCGAGTGCAAAGCCCAAGTCAAGTCACAAGTCTATGATGTCAAGGCCCAAGTCACGTCAAAGGTATCTGACACCCAAGTTCCTACCACGTTTCAGATTCCTGACATTTCTACCCAAGCCATTAAAACTCACGATGCTGCCCAGAGCAGCGCTGAAGAGAGTGAACGCAAAGTCAAGAGTCTGAAGGCTGAAAAGGTGCAGTTATGTGAGGATCTGTCTGCAGCTGATCGCAGTCAGAGGCAGGTTCTTCAGGAGAGAAATGAGCTGCATGATGAAGTGACCAGCTGTAACTCCAAGATATCTGCATTGAATGATGAGAAGTGGAGGTTGGAAGCTCGTATTTCCCAGTTGGAGGAGGAACTTGAGGAGAAACAGGGCAACATTGAACTCGTTAATGACCGATTGAAGAAGGCAAATGCCAAAGTGGACACGCTGAGCACCGAGCTAGCGGGTGAGCGCAGCAAGCGTCAGAGGAGTGAGACTGCTTGGCAGCAGCTGGAGAGGCAGAATAAGGATCTGACTGCCAAAATGCAGGAGCTGGAAGGCTCGCTCAGATCGAAGTCTCAGGTCCACAATGCCCAAGTCCAGACTCAGTCCCGAGTCCACGATGCCCAAGTCCAGACCCAGTCCCAAGTCCAAGACATCCACATCCAGACTCAGTCTTAAGCTCACGACATCCAAGTCCAGACCCAGTCTCAAGCTCACGACGCCCAAGTCCAGACCCAGTCCCAGGTCCCGGTCACAGCCCCGGCTCAGGTCCCGACACCACAGCCATGCCTCACGTTCCCGACACCACAGCCATGCCTCACGTTCCTGACACCATAGCCATGCCTCACGTTCCCGACACCACAGCCATGTCCCTCACTCAAGCCATGTCCCTCGCTCAAGCCATGCCCCTCGCTCAAGCCACGTCTCAAGCTCCAGCCACGTCCCTCGCTCAAGCCACGTCCCTCGCTCAAGCCACGTCCCTCGCTCAAGCCATGTCCCTCGCTCAAGCCACACCTCTGAGCCCTGTTCCGGCCACGCCTCTGAGCCCTGTTCCGGCCACGCCTCTGAGCCCTGTTCGTTCCGCTGGGGACGCCACCCAGCCTGCCAGTTTCGCTGGGGACACCACCCAGCCTGCCTGTTCCTCTGGGGACACCGCCCAGCCTCCATGTCCAGCTGGGGACGCCGCCCAGCCTGCCTGTTTGCTGGGGACGCTGCCCAGCCTCCACGTCCAGCTGGGGACGCCGCCCAGCCTCCCTGCTCTGCTGGGGATGCCACTCAGCCTCCCCGCTCAGCTGAGGACGTTGCACCGCTCCCAAGCACCGCGGAGAACGTTGCTCATCCTGTCTGCCCGGTTGTAGTCCTTGCTCTGCCTCCCTGTTTTGGCTAGAGACCTTGCTCCGCTTCCCTGCTCCGCCAAGAACAGCGTGCGGTTTCCTGGTGCTGTAGGGGACATTCAGCCCAGGGACCCGGGGCCGCCAATGAAAGGGGAGGACTCTTGCCACTCCGGGAGGAGTGCCTTTTGGGGGGGTTCTGTAACGATTCCCCCCATGCAGCAGTGCACCTTGGGTGCTGGCGCACATGCGCATGCTGTTTCCGGGGTGATGTCATGTTTTCGCCCCCTCGCGTCATATGTGACGTATGCGGAAGTGCCCGCAGCTGGAAGCTATTGCGGGCTAATGACTGTGTGAATATATACCGTGAGCCGTACTTCACACGGCGCGGTTGAATGCTTGGACTTATGTGTGCATTTATGTATGCCTGCCATTTATAGCGCGAGTGCGACTTTAGCGAGTATTTGTTTCATGTCCGGTTTATGCCATAGCCTTAGCATTAGCCAAAGTCCTAGTCTAGTTTAGCTTAGTTGTAGAGAGAGCCTTGTTTCTGTTTCTGTTTGGTTTCATCACTTGTAAATAAACCTCACCGTTTGAACTGCGAATGCATCCTGCCTGCTTCCTGCCGTCACGCCACGTGACATTTGTATTCTACACAGTATCGAACTATTCCTTTAAACAAGGGAGAAGATCTTAATGCGATAGACAGAGGCTCGATAGCGACAGCAAAAAGCAGAGGTGATAAAGGACAGCCTTGGAGACCACGTCCGACAGCAAAATAATCAGAATAAATATAATTTCTCTAAAATGAATAAATATCTAATTGTAGAGGCGTGTGATCAGAAATTACAATACCCAAATAGTCAGAAGAAACTACACAAGAGTATCACTGTTCTGCTGTTTTCAGGTCTCACTAGAGATGTTCATTTGGATTCATATCCAGGCTCTGGCTAGGCCACTCAAGAACATTCACAGCACATTGTATTGGTTGTGTTTTGGGTCATTGTCATGTTGGAAGGTAAAAACGCACTCCAATCTGAGGTCCTATGTGCTTTTGAGCATTTCTCCTCAAGCATATCCCTTAACTTTGACTTGTTTATCTTTTCCTCAATCTCAATTTCACAGTCCCTGCTGCTGGAAAACATCCCCACAGCATGATCCTGTCATGAATCCCACCAGAGCATTTTATTTTGAGTCATGTCTTTTCCGCACCCTGTCTTTTGTTCTTCATTGTTCTCCTAGATGATACTGTAGATAATCCTTCGTTTGATGTTACCTGCCTGTGACCTCACATCCCACATGAACTTTGTCAATGATTTTTAGATTACACACATCCTGTATCCCTAATTTTGTTATGGATACTACCACCACCAAGCTTCCTAGTAGACACGGAATTGGCCATGTGATGAACACTGCTTACAGTAGCTACAAATATTCCAGATAGATAGATAGATAGGTAGATAGATAGATAGGTAGATAGATAGATAAACTGAGGTTCAAAGGCAACAAATTTTAAGCAGACAATCTAAACTGTTCATTAATATAATTTATTTTTTGTTTCACTGCTATTATCTTAATGTTTAATTATTTTTAATGATTTTTGTTATATGTGATAATGATAGATTACTTTTATAGATTATACATTTCTTTCTTCTTTTCATGTAAAGGTGTACAAAATTTTGCGCAGAGTGATGTCATGAGCTCCCATTTTTAAAAACCCCAGTGTAACAGTCACTTTTAGTTTAAAATCTTTAACCGGAAGTAGGTGCCAGTTATTGCTGCAGGGTTCACATGCTCTGTCACTGGTCAGCTTTACTGGCAGTTCAGGGACAGAAGCAGATGGAGAGTATAGGATATAAACTGTAATCAATGTGTGTAACTACAAAGCTGACTAATGTTTCAGTGTGTGTAACTACAAAGTTTACTAATGTTTGGATATGTTAATCAGGTATAATCTGGTGTGTATACCCAACAGTTCAGAATTATCTGTGGGAAACATTATCTAAACTCATAGTACACTTGTTGATCAAGTTATAATCTAAGTGTGTTTTGAGCTAGAAGAATTCTGTCAGTCCATACCTCTATGGACAGCAGGCCTAATTTACAACTATAAAACACTTTCTAACAAGTGGTATTCTATATATTAAGAACCTTGTGTTTGTCTAAAGCAGCTTCACTCTATGACAGTGTATTAAGAACCTTGTGTTTGTCTAAAGCAGCTTCAGTTTGTGGCAATAAAAAAGCAATTAGACACATACCTGAACTGGGTTTCCAAACAAAGCCCTCTAAGCTTGCAAAAGGGGGGATCGTGACAGACCGTGTCGCCCCCCCCCAAAGGCACTCGGAGTGCCAAAAGTCCATTTCATACATTGGTGGCCCCGGGCCCTTGGGCCGAATGTCCCAAGCAGCGCCAGGACGAAACTGCACGGTGTCCTTGGAGCAGGGGAGTAGAGCAAGGACTACCGCCGGGCAGACAGGCTGAGCAACGCCCTCATCGATGCTTGGGAGTGGTGCAACGTCCTCGGCGGCACTTGGGAGCAGTGCAACGTCCTCGGCGGCGCCTGGGAGCAGCGCAACGTCCTCGGCCAAGCAATGAGGCTGAGCGACGTCCTCAGCTGGACGTGGAGGCTGAGTAACGACCTCAGCTAAGCAGTGAGGCTGAGAGGCGTCCTCAGCTGAGCAGTGTGGCTGAGCAACGTCCTCAGCTGGACGTGGAGGCTGAGTGACGACCTCAGCTGGACGTGGAGCCTGAGTGACGACCTCAGCTGAGCAGGGAGGCTGAGTGGCGTCCTCAGCTGGACGGGACAGCAGGACAGTTTCCTTAGCTGTGCAGGGCAGCAGGACAGCCTCCTCGGCTGGGCTGGACAGCAGGACAGTTCCCTTGGCTGTCCGGAGCTCCACCACTGAGACCTCTACATAGGCCTCAGGCTGGAGCCCTGCCGTCCCTCATTGCCCCCCCCAAAAAAGTTTCTGGGCTAGCCTCCGGCCTAAACTGAACTGGATTTTCCAGAACAGCCGGCTTGGACGAGACATCAGGAACTTGGGACATGACTTGGACGTGGGTGTCCGAGACTTGAGATTGAGTCTGAACTTGTACGTCGTAGACCTGAGACTTCGATTTGACCGAGCGTTCCAGCTCCTGCATTTTGGCAGCTAGATCCTTATTCTGTCTTTCTAGCTGCTGTCGCGCAGTGTCATTCTTCTGAGCCATGCGGCGCTCACCCGCTAGCTCAGTGCTCAGTGTGTCCACTTGTGCATTAGCCTTCTTCATTGGTTCATTAACGAGTTCAATGTTGCCCTGTTTCTCATCAAGTTCCTCCTCCAGCTGAGAAATACGAGCCTCCAACCTCCGCTTCTCCTCTTTCAAATCTTGGAGTTGTAGCTGGTCACTTCACCATGCATCTCATCTCTCTCCTGCTTAACTTGCCTCTGACAGCGATCATCTGCAGACAGATCTTCATGTAACTGTACATTTTCAGCCTCCAGACTCTTGACTTTGCGTTCATTCTCTTTGGCGCTGCTCCGTGCAGCTTCTCTCGCTGCTCGGAGTTCATCCACCTCCCGGAACTGATCCTTTAACTGAGTCTGTACCTTCTTCAGCTGTACCTGTGCTTCATCTCGAGCTTTAATGGCCTGGATGAGTTGAGCTTCCCGCTCGGACAGGTCAAGCTACAGCTTCTTCTTTGCTGCTACAGCCAGAGCTTTCTGTTTCCTCTCATCCTCCAGCTCTGCCCCCATTTCATACACCTGTTCCAATTTCTTTTCCAATTCTGACATCTGTGTCTGAACGGGGTGAAGCTGTTTCTCTGCACTCTTCCTTCTCTATTTTTCCTCCTCCAGAAGCTCCTTCAGTCGATTCTGTTCATCCTCTAGTTGACAAAGCCGTGTGCTCAGAGCCAGTTTCTGGCGTGTCTACTCTTGTAGCAAATCCCGTGTTTCCTGTAGTTGCAGCTTAACAGATGAGCATCCTTTAGTAGCTTTGACATATTTCTTTTTCACTTCAGACAGAGTGTTGTTCAAACCCTCCAACTCCAACTGCATTTTGCCCAGTTTTTCAGCCATTTCCTTCTTCTGTTTCTCGCTCTCGCAATGGTGCAGCTGAGCTTCGCCTTTCTCGCCTTTCTGCGAGATTCAGAATCTTTTTTACTCTGAGTGACTGTGACTGGAACGTGAGGCTTGGCAGTGATAGGGGGTTGAGGCACGGCTTGGGTAGGCACTTGAGGCTTGATCTTGTTTGGAGGTTGATTTTGAGCTTTGGCTGGAGCTTGGACGTGAGTTGCGGCTGTGGCTTGAACTGGAGACTTAGAGATGAGCGGAACTCGCTTCACTAGATGAGCAGTGACAGTCCTGTCCTTCTTCTCTAGTGTACATGGAGTGGGAGTTCCGCACTAGTTGCCATATTCATTTCCCCCAGCAATTCATCCAGGTCATAACTCTGGCCTGGTTCTCCATACACATCCAAAAACAGCTCCAAAAACTGCCAAATATCCTCCAGCACCCCGGGTCTCGCGGCCACTATTCGCTGGGCCCATGTGCAAACTGGGCCAAAAAAGACATAATAAACCAAATAAATTGTCCTTCGGTTGGCTTCGGGTCACACAGGCTGGAGAAATAGTGCTGACAGTCCCTCACAAAACAGTCCGGATAAGAGAGGCCATCATACCGCTCCGGCATGTCCTCGAAAGTCCTCTGTGCGAATTGCATCGAATCCAAGGCGGGGATACTTGGCGTGGGGTTTTGCATTCGGCGCCCTCTCCGTTCCTCTGCTGCATCCATGGTTCAGCGGTTCAATCTGTTACATGATGTGATGGGAAGGAAGCAGGCTGGATGCAATCGCAGTTGAACGGTGACCTTTATTTACAGTGGTGAATGCAAACCAAAATATGATAAACAAACGCCCTGAGCTAAGCTATGCTCACTTGGCTACGGCTAGCGCTAATGCTACGGCTAAGGCATAAACATAACATGACACGGCGATTCCCGATAGTCGCCCTTTAGTTTTACATGGCACACATTCCTTCATACATACACACATCGTTAAGTCTATAAGTTGAACCGTGTCGTGTGGAACACGGCTCTCGGTATAAATAGACTTCCCAGTCCTTAGCGCCGTAACCGTTCACAGCTGTCGGCCATTCCAAAACACACGTGACCCTTGATGTCAACCCGGAAGATGCCCGCGCATGTGCAACAGCGCTCAACGCGCGCAGTTGCACGGGGGAATCGTGACACTTTTACACCTTAAAAATGCGGGTTGCCGTCTACTTCCATCCTATGTTCCTCCCTCCACATCTGAAAACATCAATACAAAATCTTGGTCAGAAATGAATGCAGCTGTTGATGGAAATAAATGTTGTGATGTTCCATAAATTTGTGGAAACAATTTCATGATGAATGCATGCCTACCTAAATCATACATAAAGCTGATCCAGTAAAATATTTGTGTTTTTTGGCCAGGGAGTGTGTCGTGTGGTTTTCTTTTTTTAAACTGATAAAAAAAAATGTGTTAATTTAATTCTCTTTTCTAAACAGATCTAGTTTGGAGGCTTTCCTTCTCACTTAAATTTTGCACCTGCTGATTGAGAGTCTTTTTTTCTGAGGGTCTGACTAAAAGTGAGCAGTAAGTGTGAATTCATAAAAATATAAATAGCTAATTCAATTAAATACAGGACATATTTTTCAATGTACAACTTTCTTGGCTTGACTCGTTTATTTAAAGGAACATTTGGTAGAAATGCTGTGGAATTACTTTCAAATGATCTTAAATTAATTTACTGCAGTATGGATATTATCTTAAGTTATATTTTATGTTTGTTGAATTCATATGAAGTAAAAAAAAAAATTGTTAATTTTCATGCCAAGCTAGCTGTGTCAAATATTAAAGTGCAGTTGTAAAATTGCAGATCCAACGTACTAACACTGTGCATTTTATAACATGAATGTCTTTGTTCTGCTTTACAGGCATGACTGAGCATTGGACAGTCGCAGAAGTTTGCCAGTGGCTTGATGAAGTGTCAGTGGGACACGCAAAACAGGCATTTATTGCTCAGTAATATGAGATGGAAGGTGTTTTCCAGTTTTCACATTAACAGTGTTCATGTTATGAAACCAACACGTGACAAACTCTTACCATGAAAGTGAAAAGACTTTTTCTGTGACGTGTGGAATTGATGGCTGTCCCCGTGTATTCTCTAGAGCATGGGTGTCAAACGCAGGACGAATTTTGAAAGTGAAAAAAAATATGCATATTTTTTTTCACATAAAGACGCGGCACATCTCTGGGACTGAACAGCAGATGGCAGCAATGCGACGTCTGCTGTTTGTTATCACTGAGTCGTCTACTCTATTTTCTACGTCCTCACACCCTCAGTAGCCAAAGTGTCTGCCAAAAAGCAGAAAAGTGGATACAGAGTGTAGAGTTTTCCATGAAAAACGGACCGCTTCCTATTTATTCACAGAGATGAATGGGTAATAGTTAAAAAAAAAAAGGGCAATTTAATGTTAGTCAACAGCTTCAGTACAAAAGAGTTTGGTTTGGTGGAATCCTATTGTTCATGCAATGCCATAAATTTTAACGTGAAATACTATATTTTTCAGTTCCAAATACCTGTGAAGTTTTTTTTGCATTTGTACAAACACTGTGAGCAGTTGTAATGCACATATATGTGAATGATAATCAGAAGCAAATTGCACATGTTTGTCTTAAGAAATCTGAGGTTGTTCATGATATATTTTATAAAAGGATATTTCATTAAATATAAATGTCTTTGCATGAAATCAAAGGTAAAAACATGGACTTCTTGTTATTTATAGGTGATTATACTATGATTTTACTGGCCCGGCCTACTTGACATCTAATTAGGCTGTAAGTGGCCCCTGAACTAAAATGAGTTTGACACCAGTGCTCTAGAGTGACAAACTTACAAAATCATATAAGACTTGTTCACAAATCACATACATTTTTGGAGTCCTTGTCTTTAAAAGGAGTGGACCTGTCCCTGTACAAAGGGGTTTTAATTCTCTGTAGTTGCTTCAAACTATTGATCCTGTCCTTTGATGCTGCTGTTTATGTCAGCTTTGTAATTTACATTTTAAACCTCTTCATCACAAAAACAGAATTTTTAGAGTTTCTGTAATGGTTCCATGATAAATAGAATCTGAAAGAAAGTTAACTTGTAATAACATTTTACACAGATAATAAGTTGTAGTCTCATTAAAGCAGTTTATTTTAATACAGAGCCACTAGGCTTGTTTTGTAAAAGAATGAAATGTATTTTAAGGTTGATATAAGCATGTGATGCCAAGAAAAAGATCTGCTGCATTATTTAAAATTGTTCCTTGTCACAATTGAGTTAAATGTTATGTATTTATATTCTCTCTCTCTCTCTCTTTCTCTCTCTCTCTCTCTCTCTCTCTCACACACACACACACACACACACAGAGATCGACTTCTAATTCGATAAATAATCATCTTGTCAAATCTTGTTATTCTAGTTATTTTAAACAATGTATATAAGCAAATTTGTTTAATTGTTGAAAAAAATCCTATTTAATTTTAAGCAGCTTTGGATCTATTGGTGCCATAAAGAATCTTTTTTTGAATGGTTCTTCAATCAAACAGGGTTCTTTGTAGAACCTGAAAAGGTTCTTTGGGCGCGCTAAGGGAAAAAAAATGTTTCTTCAATGAACAATTCACTAAAAGGTTTTTTGTGGAGCCCAAAAGTTCTTCTATGGCCTCACTATGAAACCCCTATTTGGTCCTTTGTGGCACTTTTTTTAAGAGTGCAGGAGGGGTTTGAGGCACTGATGAACAGATTCCTGGAGAAAATGTGACCTCTGTACATGCACAACACACATTATTTTCGTAAGAATGTACTGAATCGTTGATTTGGACACACCTAATGTTTTTGTGTTTGTTTACATTTTTCAGCCTAATGATGGCTCGTTTCACTGGCAGTGACAGCTCTTCGGACTTCATATTGAGAGTTAACAAGAACAGATTCCAAATGCAAACGCCACACCTGAAATCAACTGTACACTTTTATCTGCTTACTTGTAAGTGAAATAATGAGGGAATTATAAAAACTGATGTAATTCCTACATCTGATTGGATTTAAATATCCTCACATTAATGATGAAAATCTGCACTTTGAGCTCACATTCATTCTTTAATTTCATCTCCAGTACACTGTGGTAGACAGCTAAAATTAACAACTTTGTCAGTGTCTAAATATTTACAGACCTGACTTTACCCCACATTTCTAGTGCTTCCTGTATAAACAGACCCATTTCCCCTACACCATTCAACTGAATTTACCACAGGAGAACTTTAATCACGTTGTAGAAACATCTCTAAGATGATCACAGGAT
>CM022759.1:28664271-28684226 GCA_012411365.1 Ameiurus melas
CTTCTTGCCACTCTTCCATAAAGGCCAGATTTGTGCAGTGTACAACTGATTGTTGTCCTATGGACAGACTCTCCAACATCAGCTGTAGTTCTCTGCAGTTCATCCAGAGTGATCATGGGCCTCTTGGCTGCATCTCTGATCAGTCTTCTCCTTGTCTGAGCTGAAAGTTTAGAGGGACGGCCAGGTCTTGGTAGATTTGCAGTGGTCTGATACTCCTTCCATTTCAAAATGATCGCTTGCACAGTGCTCCTTGGGATGTTTAAAGCTTGGGAAATCTTTTTGTATCCAAATCCGGCTTTAAACATCTCCACAACAGTATTACGGACCTGCCTGGTGTGTTCCTTGGTCTTCATGATGCTCTCTGCGCTTTCAACAGAACCCTGAGACTATCACAGAGCAGGTGCATTTATACAGAGACTTGATTACACAGAGGTGGATTCTATTTATCACCATGAGTCATTTAGGACAACATTGGATCATTCAGAGATCCTCGCTGAACTTCTGGAGTAAGTTTACTGCACTGAAAGTAAAGGGGCAGAGTAATTTTGCATGCACCAATTTTCAGTTTTTTATTTGCTAAAAAAGTTTAAAATATCCAATAGATTTCGTTCCACTTCACAATTGTGTCCCACTTGGTGGTGATTCTTCACAAAAAATTAAAATTTTATATCTTTATTGAAGCCTGAAATGTGGCAAAAGGTTGAAAAGTTCAAAGGGGCGAATACTTTCGAGTTCATTTCAATATATATATATATATATATATATATATATATATATATATATATATATATATATATATATATATATATATATATATATATAAATAAAATACAATGTAAAGTAGTGACTGTACAACTTGTATAGAGTATAAATTTGCTGTCCCCTCAAAATAACTCAACTCACAGCCATTAATGTCTAAACCGGCGGCCAAAAATTGGCCAAAATGTCCAAATTGGGCCCAAAGTGTCTATATTTTGTGTGACCACCAATATTTTCCAGCACTGCCTTAACCCTCTTGGGCATCTTGAGTTCCCCAGAGCTTCACAGGTTGCCACTGGAGTCCTCTTCCACTTCTCCATGATGACTCCATGATGACATGTTAGAGACATTGTGCTCCTCCACCTTCCGTTTGAGGATGCTCCACAGATGCTCAATAGAGTTTAGTCCATCACCTTCACGCTCAGCTTCTTTAGCAAGGCAGTGGTCGTCTTGGAGGTGTGTTCGGGTCGTTATCATGCTGGAATACTGCCCTGCGGCCCAGTCGCTGAAGGGAGGGGATCATGCTCTGCTTCAGTATGTCACAGTACATCTTGGCATTCATGGTTCCCTCAATGAACTGTAGCGCCTCCAGTGCGGCAGCACTCATGCAGCCCCAGCCCATGACACTCCCACCACCATGCTTGACTGTAGGCAAGACACACTTGTCTTTGTACTCCTCACCTGATTGCAGCCAACATTTATATTTGTCAATACCCTTGACTTAGATGAAGATCAAATCACATTCTATGACTAATTTATGCAGAAAACCATGAAATTCCAAACATACATACATATATAGTGTGTGAAAAAAAAAATTATATATATATATATATATATATATATATATATATATATATATATATATATATATATATATATATATATATATAATCTAGACATAAACATGTCTAAATTAAATGTGTTAACGAACCTAAAATAAAACAATTCTGCTAAAATGGAAAGTGTAAATAAAGTAACCCTCAACAAAGTGATATCCCAGTTGCAGAGCTTTAACACACTCGTGTGCACTTTAGGTGTAAAATGCTGTAAGAAGGTTGTTTGAGGAATAATGGTGTCCAGTTCTCACCTGTTTTTCAGTTCTTTCTCCTTTAGCTGCAACTGTATCATGACCTTTATGTTCATCCATCGTACACAAGTAACAGATGAAGCTTTGGTCAGTACGACAGAAGATCTCAATCGGTTTGTCGTGCTGAGAGCAGATCTTCTCTTGGAGCTCTGCACAGGCTTCAACTAACTTGTGCTTCTTAAAGGCAGGAGACTGATAGTGAGGTTTAAGATGATCTTCACAATAGGAAGCCTGACACACCAGACAGGACTTGACAGCTTTGTGTTTTCTCCCAGTGCAGAAATCACACTCCACATCTCCAGGTCCAGCGTAACAGTGAGCAGAAGCTTGGAGTTCAATCTTCTTCAGTTTCTCCACCACTTCAGCCAGTATGTTGTTGCTGCGTAGAACAGGCCTTGGAGTGAAAGTCTCTCTACACTGGGGACAGCTGTAGACGTCCTTCAGATCCTCCTGATCCCAGCAGCCATTAATACACACCTTACAGTAATTGTGGCCACAGGGAGTAACTAGGATCCTTCAGGAGATCCAGACACACTGGACAGCTGAAATGATCCTGATCTACTGAAATACTGGCTTCTGCCATTTTCCTGCACTCGCACACTGAGAGAGAGAGAGATAGAGATACTCCAAGTTTTCTGAGGTTTGTTGTCTCTGAATGAACTTCCTGGTTCTGTGTGTGTTGTAGAGCAACAGGCAGAGTGGGCGTGAGAGAATGGGCAGACAGACAGAGTGGGTGTGGCTTTGAAGAGAGAGTTTAGGCTTTTAAGGAAAAGTGTAGCCTTACAGCAGGAGATTCTTTCTGATTTAAACTGTCCAATTCATCGAAATCTGATTTGATTTTGTTGTGTATTTGAATGTAGTTTAACATAATCACTGAAATATTACATTTTCAGCATTCAGACCCTTTACTCAGTACATTATGTTATTGGAGGTGTGAAGCTACAAGCTTGGTACACCTGGATTAAAGGATCTTCTCTGCTTGCAATCTGCAGTGCCTTTCAACATCTGTCATATGGGTTTGGGAGTGTCGCTGTACTGCTGTTTTCAGGTCTCACCAGAGATGTTCATTTGGTTCATATCAGGCTCTGGCGAGGCCACTCAAGAACATTCTCACACTTACTGTATATCAGCACATTGTATTGGTTGTGTTTTGGGTCATTGTCATGTTGGAAGGTATTAAATGCACTCTAATCTGAGGTCCTGGGTGCTTTTCAGCATTTTTCCTCAGGCATATCGCTTAACATTGACCTGTTTAACTTTTCCTCAATCCTGAAAAGTCTCAGAGTCCCTGCTGCTGGAAAACATCCGCACAGCATGATCCTGTCATGAAACCCACCAGAGCATTTTATTTTGAGTCATGTCCTTTCTGCACCCTGTCTTGTGTTCGTCATTGTTCTCCGAGATGATACTGTAGATTATCCTTGTTTGATGTTACCTGCCTGAGTTGTGACCCACATCTCACCTGAACTTTGTCAATGATTTTTAGATTAACTCAAACAAAATGTATGCTAAATTTAAGTACACACTGTATCTCTAATATTGTTATGGTTACTACCACCACCAAGCTTTTATAGTAGACATGGAATTGGCCATGTGATGAACACTGATTAGTTACAAATATTCCAGATAGATAGCTAGATAGCTAGATAGATAGCTAGATAGATAGATAGATAGATAGATAGATAGATAGATAGATAGATAGATAGATAAATAGATAGATGAATGATAAATGGATAGATAGATAGATAGATATGATAGATAGATAGATAGATAGATAGATAGATGGATAGATAGATAGATAGATAGTAGATAGATGATATAGATAGATAGATAGATTAGATGTAGATAGATAGATAGATAGATAGATAGATAGATGGATAGATGGATAGAGGTTCAAAGGCAACAAATGTAAAAATGTAATTTATTTAAATTTTTCTAATTTAAAGCAGACAATCCAGAAGCAAAGATCAAAACTGTTCATTAATATGATTTATTTTTTGTTTCACTGCTATTATCTTAACACATGTTTTTTAATGATTTTTGTTAGAATTGATAATGATAGATTACTTTTTTAAATTATAGATTATACATTTCTTTCTTCTTTTCATGTAAAACTGTACAAAATTTTGCGCAGAGAGATGTCATGAGCTGTATTTTTTTTAAAATCCCAGTGTAATCATCACTTTTAGTTTAAAATCTGTAACCGGAAGTAGGTGCCAGTTATTGTTCCAGTGTTCATGCATTCTGTCACTGGTCACTTTTACGGGCAGTTCGGGGACAGAAATAAACACAAAAAGGATGAAATGTGTATTGTCTTACTCTGGGGTGGACATAGAACCAAATATAACTGAATATATTTTTAAGTTTCTCCCGTTAAAAGCCCGCGGAATCAATCTTTCGGAAAGCAGGTCATCCGCGCTTTATAGTAACAGTCAGTAAGGGGCTGTCTAAAACGTGCATGACCTGGGCATCTGTGTAAGACTCTACCAAGATTATAGTCGTCATCACAGGATATCTAACGTATTGCAGTGTTAGGATACAGTATGGATGCTGTATATGTTTATTTTTTTTATAGCGTATATTTTATTAATATTAATAATGATATACATTTTTATTACACATATAAACTTATTGTGCCATATAAAACTCAGGGTTAATCTTAGCAACTACAGCAAAATGTTGTTTTAATTGCTAAAATATTGTCTGTAAACAAATAGAAATGAAATGAAAATTTTATCATTCACACTATATTATACTCCAGTCTTCTTATTAAAGACAACTCTATTTTGAAAATAATCAAGATTCTTTGTTGTTGTTAAAAAATTAAATAAAAAGAATAATTAAAATGCAATAGCACTGCTTAGGAGTTACACATGTAAAACCAAACGTACTATGATACAGCTTATTGTTGCTACCAAGTACAGCAAATAGAATTTGAACTCTATGTTTTTAATTATTTTCCTTTATTATAATTTTAAAATGAAAACAATTTTTATTTTGCTTTTTTATTTTGCAAAACAGAAAAATAATAAAAGCTCAATACATGTTTGACTGTACAGTATTAGTTACACAAGTAAATCAAATGCAATATGATAGTCTATTATCCCTAACCAACTACATCAATTAGATTTCTAAAAACTGTTTAATTGTTTTTTAATTTATTTTAAATTAAATAATAAAAATCCAATACCTTCTTGACTGTAAGAGCTACACATGTAAAAAAAAAAAAAAAAAAAAAAAAACTAATGCAATATGATAGTCTATTATTCCACCAACTACAGCAAATAGATTTTTAAAACTCAGTTTTTAATTTATTTATTTATTTAATGTTTTTTTGTTTTTAATTTTGCTAAAAAAAAAGAGAGAAATAATTAAAATTCTATATTTAATTTGTAGGACATACATATGTAAACCACGCAACACCCCCTCAAGTCTCCATCAGTGAACAGTGGAGAAGTTCAACAAAAAGACTTTGTGTAAAAACTGTAACGAATTTCCTGTTTACACAATTGCACTATTTGACCATGTAGTATTAGTACATTTATAGAAGGGGTGTATTTACAATCACATCTATTTGGTGTCACCCAGATAAGAATGGGTTCCCTTTTGTGTCTGGTTCCTCTCAAGGTGTTATGAAACAGGACTGGGAAGCGGAAGCAAGTGCAGATCACAGACTTTATTAACTCAAAAACAAGGTCTAAACATGAAACGAGGACACAACCGCTTATCATAAAGGTAAACATGTAATGCTGCTTGAAGTGCACAGAAACACGAGGGGTTTAAATGACTAACATAGTCAAGGTTGAATGCAGACAGCTGGAAACAATAATGACACAGCAGCTCGATGCTTTTGGGAGCAGGAAAGCAGAACGCTTGCCTCGTCGGAGAAGGAACACAGAGCGGTGGTTTTAGCAGGACAGGCAAACAGAGGGTGGCCCTGGAGCATGCTGGGACATGGAGTAAGTTATTCCGCAAATTCGGGTGATGGAGCGGCACCCATGTTTGTTTCTGCTGCTTCACGTTTTGGCGCAGCATTCTGTTATGAAATGGGACTGGGATGCAGAAGCAAGTGAAGATGACAGACTTTATTATCTCAAAAACAAGGTCATAAACTTGAAACAAGGTCTAAACACGAAATGAGGTCTAAACATGAAATGAGGTCATGACCGATAAGCATAAAGGTAATCATATAATGCTGCGCAAGTGCACAGACACACGAGGGATTTAAATGATTAACATAATCAAGGTTGAATGCAGACAGCTGGAAACAATATTGGCACACCCTCGCACACCACCACCAAGGACTGAACAGGGAGGGGACAGAACAAAAACCAAAACAAACGCATCTGTGTCCATAGTAAACACCATCACAGTAATCAAAAGCATGTGCTCACCGAGCACTCGGGTTGGCTCATGCATGCGCCGCAATCCGGCCTTCTGAACACGTTGCAATAAAGGGGAGATTGTAACACAAGGTTTCTTCCTCATATCGTCTCAGGGAGTTTTTGCCTCTGGCTGCTCATTTTGGAAATTAATTTATACATTTAAAATCTATATCCTGAATTTATTTATTTCTGTAAAGCTGCTTTGGGACAATGTCCATTGTTAAAAGTGCTATACAAATATAGTTTAATTGAAACTGTGTGTGTGTGTGTTGTAGTGTGTTTTATGGTATGATGCTTAGGGTGAAACAGAGTTCACGCACTTACACACACACACACCACACACACACACACACACACACACACACACACACACACACACACACACACACACTACTGGCGCATATATAAGAAACACTTGAACATACACTACCTAATACATTTATACTTAAGTGATGTATTTTTTGTCATTTTACCAAAGGAAATCTGTGGGGGTTTGAGACCCTGCACTCCTGCTTGTTCTCTATACTGTAGAGGAGGATGTTCCAACTTTAATCATTCAACCAAACAGAAAATCTAATACCCAGTTATACACTCTCCCACCAATGACCATAGACAATGTTCCATAAAGCTCAGACTTTTACAAATCCTGTTTTTTTTACAAAAATCCTTTAAAAGGTCTTAGGTCTGAATGGTGTTAAAGTTTGGTGTCAAATCTAACGACACATATAAAAAAGCCTAATGGTTTAAGAGCACTGTAACTTTCCTTTTAGTTCAATACTTTCTCAATGACACTGGGTGTTTTATTTTGACAAGCAGCCTCCACCTTTGTTATTTAAGTAACATGCGGTTTGTAACATGGGGAGAATTGTAACACAGTATTGGTGGTTGTCAAGGCTGGAAACAGGCACACACAGATTCTAAAGAGAAAAAAAAGATTTTGAGGTAAGACAATAAGTTTTCTGACCAAGATTATATTTGTTAAGTACTATTATACTATTGTAGATAAATATTAGATTAAATTGAAGTTTCTCAGGACATATGTGATGCATATACTTTTAATAATTACTTTGTTTCTGCTGGATAAATTTCTGATTCTAGTCATTTAGACGCTCATGCTCCTACGGGAACTTCTGAGTCTGTCCAACATTGTCCTTTGCAGTTGTTCACATTTTCTCCTTTACTACTACACAAGTCTATGAAGTTTTAATGAAATTAGACAACAGAAAGTCAGCTTTTAGTCACAAATAAAATAATCAGCGCTTTATATGGAAACAGTCTTGTGCAGCTTTATTTGTTGATCTTTCAAAGTATTTGATTCTGTAGATCATAATTTATTATTACAGAGACTCAATCATATAGGTCTTAGTGAGGTTGCTTTAAAATGGTTTTAAACTATCTTTCTCAATCGTATATATATATTCTTCAGGGTCACAGGGAACCTGGAGCCTATCCCAGGGAACAGGGAGCACAAGGCAAGGGGTACACCCTGGACAGGATGCCAATCCATTGCAGGGCTCAATCGCATATACATTCATACACTATGGACATGCCAATCAGCTTACCACGCATGTCTTTGGACTGGGGGAGGAAATGGGAGGAGGAAATAGAGTACCAGGAGGAAACCCCCCACAGCACGGGAGAACATGCAAACTCCGCACACACATGGCCCCAGCAGTTCGAACCCGGGACCCTGGAGGTGTGAGACGAACATGCTAACCACTAAAGCTTCAACAATTTAACAATTTATTCAGGTATTGTTCAAGTCCTGTTTAACCAAGCTTTAATACCTAAAAGAGACATTTTTGACTCGTCGCTGTCCATCGCTTACACACTGTAAAATCTGACCAGGAGCAGTATGTGCTCTGGGTATTTCTCGCCTACTGAGAATTCGGACATACTACCCTTGACGTACTGCTTTTTACCTACTGTGTAGTAGGGTAGTCCGCCATTTTGTACATAGACAGAGAGTGATTCGTTCTGACTCGGGAGATTCACTAGTCAATTCTGACTCTTGTACGAACAGGAAACAGAATTGATTAGTTCATCTACCAGGTCATTTCAATCATGAACGAAAAGATGGTGTGTTTGTATGGTCACAAAAATGAACCAGTCTCTCTCTGAGAGATCACTTGTAGGACCAGAAGACACAACTGAATGGGGAATTAATAATTTCTGTCATGATTTCCTAATTGGAATATGATAGAAATTATGGTGAGTGGACGTGTTGGGGAATTCAGCTATAGATAATGTAACAGTTTGTGAACTCTGCTCAAATGAACGAAATGACTTGAATAAAGATTTGTTCATTTCATTTTAATGAAAGCGATTCAAAGGTCCAAGTCAGTAAAATGATCCGATCTTTCCATCACTAAATTCTGTGTCAGACCTACACCGTAAACTCTGATATCTACAGCGGTAATGGAGTAATCTACACTGCAGCCTGACCTGCACCTCTCGACCGAAACCACTCTGATTGGTCCACTGTGCAACCAGAGACCCTCCCCAGGATGATAAAAATATATCTATTGTATTTCACACTGATTAGGAATGAATATAATAGAGTCTGATTGCTTGAAGCTTTTAATGAAAGCGTTGAGGTTCATTACACAAACAGGTTAAACGGAGAAGCTCATAAACCATAAATTAATCTATTAAGACGTTGAACACACTGATCGCAGAACTATGAATCCAAATGCATGTGGAGAATACAGTGTTGGTCCGAGCAGCAGTATATTTCAGTCTTTAGCACAAAGATGTTAACTTTATCCCCATAACATGGTTGTCTTTTTTTCACCAAGTTTAATACGCGCACCTATGGTTGGGCCACGAAATATTTTTTACTAGAAACCTTCTCGTCTTTTAAGATCTAGTGGACTGGACAACTAGCAAGTGGTAAAATGTTCAGGTTTTTTAATGTGTTAAAAATGCTTATAAAAATCTAGTTTTGCTTGTGTAAATGTAATCTGTGTATCAATGTTGGATTTTTATATGATTACTGAAAGGAAATTCTCTTAAATTATGTACCCTCTTATTTTATGAACGGCTTTCAAATACCTATGATGAATTTAATCATTTAATTACCTCTTTGAATAAGCTGATCAACTGCTATCCTTGATTATATTATTATGTACTTCCGTGTCAACATGATATGGGACTTATTTTGTATCTTGACTATGTGGTATGTGTTTTGACTAAATCTGTCTGACACCTGGACCAGTAGAAACCATCCACGCACGCTGTTATCAATGTGTACAATGTGTATAAATACTTCTGTTTTGAATTAATTATTGCGGAAGTCTCCTGTGAACGCTCATATCTGTCAGTGTGTGTGCGACTCTCCAGGCCTGAACTCTGCAGCAAACCACACTTTCTAGCTCATAGCAGCACAGAACTAAAAGTTAATAAAAGTTAATAGAAGTTAATGGTAAAACAGGCTGGAAGGCATGACAGAGATCTGAAAGGCGTACTCGGGACTATTCTGTCTAAATGTCACTTTTACACCTTGAAAATTCAGGTTGCCGTCTACTTCCATCCTATGTTCCTCCCTACACTTCTGAATAGATCAATACAAGTTCTTGGTCAGGATTGAATGCAGCTGTTGATGGAAACAAATGTTGTGATGTTCCATAAGTTTGTGGAAACAATTTCATGATGAATGCATGCCTACCTAAATCATACATAAAGCTGGTCCAGTAAAATATTTGTGTTTTTTTGACCAAGGAGTGTGTCGTGTTGTTTTCTTTTTTTAAACCGATAAAAAAAAAATCTTAATTTAATTCTCTTTTCTAAACAGATCTAGTTTGGAGTCTTTCCTTCTCACTTTAATTTCTGCACCTGCTGATTGAGTCCTTTTTTTCTGAGGGTCTGACTAAAAGTGAGCAAGCAGTAAGTGTGAATTCATAAAACTATAACTAGCTAATTCAATTAAATACGAGATATATTTTTCAACGTCCAATTTTCTTGGCTTGACTCGTTTATTTAAAGGAACATTTGTAGTTGCAAGTAAGTTTACAACCTCTGATATAGATAGATCAATAGGTAGCGCGTCTAAATCATGCTCTCAAAATATTACAACTTTATTCTCCTAATCTTTTTTAAATGTATTTTTACGTGGCACTAAAACACCCTCACAATGTACGTAATTATTTATCCAAACAAAATTTTTTAAATAATAATGTAGAACTGTTACAGTTTTTGTATACAAAAGTGCCATTCTAACTCGGGTAGAAAATAAACCTCACACCTCAGTTATAATTTTACTAATTATAATTAAAATTTCAGATCACAAAACCTCACAGTCGAAGTCAAATCCATATAAACCCAGCATATAGAGGCTGAGTGAATGTGGTGTGGACTCTGTGGAGGAGTCTCATTGGATCAGAGACGCAGTAGAAGGACAGAGTTCCTGCACTGTGATCCACACATCCTATTCAGGAGGATGCTGGACCTTGGAGCACACTCTGAATGTTGTTGTGCCAGAAAGAGACAGAGAAAGAAGAACAACACAGACTTCAGCACTGGCTGTTGTATCCAAACCAACACTCATCACCCTCGTAACACTCGTAATTTCCTGCTGATCTCTTTATATGAGACTGATATCGACAACACTACCCTTCCACTCCACCTCGCAGTAACAGCGTCCACACACTCTCTCGTTACACAACACCTACTCAAAGGAGTCAAATCTCTCTGGATGATCAGAGTATCGCTGTTCTATCCTGTTGTGTCACCGCTCTGTTCTTCTCAGACAGAATGAGGAGATGATGTACTGTGTTGGGATCCAGAGTCAGATAACATAAATCTAAAACAATAAAATGTCCACAGAATAGATATTAATCACAGGATTTATAATAAGTGCGTGTGTCACGAAATAGAGGCTGAGACAGAAGCAAGTGCAGGTTTGGTAGTTTAATAACAACAAAGTCCAAGGATAAGGCAGAAATCAGTAGTAAAAAAAAACAGGGTTCATCTAACCCATGCTTCTTAAAGGCAGGAGACTGATGGTGAGGTTTAATATGATCTTCACAATAGAAGGCCTGAAACACCAGACAGGACTTTTTTGTGTTTTTAGTGTTTTCTCCCGGTGCAGAAATCACAGTCCACATCTCCATGTACAGGGTAACAGTGAGCAGGAGAAGCAGGTTGGAGTTCAGCTTTCTACAGGATCTTCACCTTCTCAGCCAGCATGTTGTTCCTGCTTAGAACAGATCTTGAAGTGAAAGTCTCTCTAGACTGGGGACAGCTGTAGATGGCCTTCACATCCTCCTGATCCCAGCAGCCATTAATACACACCTTACAGAAACTTCGGCCACATAATTACAGGATTTTCCAGGAGATTCAGACACACTGGACAGTTGAAGAGATCACTGAAATATTGGCCACTTTCCTGTACTCAGACACTGCGAGAGAGACAGGGTCTCAGTTGTCTGAGTTTAGTCTTTTCTGAAATTAATTTTCCAGTTCCCTGTGTGTTATAGTGTTTTTTGTTTCTCTGTGCTTTAAAGAGTGAGATCTGATTTTTTTGTGTGTGTATTTGAATGTGCTACATCACTGAAATGTTGCATCTATAATATTACTGCTAAGTTTACTGTAAACACTCTTCCCTCTCTGTTCCTACCGGATGCAGCCTGCTTTGACTGGGGGTGTAGTGAAATTTTCTGGGGGGTATCATGAAGGTACACAGGGTATACTTAAGGGTATACTTAATGATTCCCCCCAACCCCCTCCCTTCAAACATGGCAACCAAGCAGCAAAAAAAAAAAATGGTATGACCAAAAAATGTGTATTTGATTTTTAATATTCTGGCTGTTTCATTGTTCATCTTTTTGCATGATTGACCTTATATGCATCCTCTATGTTGCATCTGTCCCATGTCTCATCAGTATTAATATGAAACCCCTTTGTTTCAGCATGTTCATTTTGGTTTTTAATTTGAAGCAACACTACATTTGCCAGGGTTTCAGTAATCTCATTTAGTAAATTATGAGAGGTATATTTTGCATTCTGGGGTATGCTACTCTCAAAGTTTGGCATCCTTTGTGAGTGTGTACTCAAACAGCTTAAGGAAAAGCTCTGCAGAGACCTTATCATGATCATTCCTAGACTGAAGGCTCTCAAAAGATCCAGGAGCAACTAATGAACAGCAAGGAACATGACTGTCTCTCCTATGCTTTTAATGTAGTACCTGTTCCTCTCAGTCTGGTTTTGACCTAGCAGATGAGCAATAGTTTCACCAGTTGCGTATCTCTCTCATTTCTGCCCAGGAGTACATCGCTTGCACGTGGCAATGGCTAGATGCATGTTTGTTGAATCCACTGTCAGACTCTAATGCCATTTTTCAATTGGTAGAACCTCACCTAGTGTAGGTGATGTCTTTATCGTTTGTGGCTCCAAACTTTTGACAGGGGAAGCAGAAACATACATCTAAGAGTACTCTAACCAAGGTTGAGAGAGATACCAACTTGGGTTTTATGCTCCAGGACCTTGACTAAACATGTGCATGGGGTATGTTTTCAGAACCGGCTACATTGGAGTGCTATCATTCAAACCATGCTCACTATCACTCACAGCAGCAGTAATGTTGGTACTGAGAGAAGTGCTTGCACTTTGACCAGCACACTCTGCCTGCTCTCAAATAGGACTTTTTTTTTTTTTGTCCATTATCACTTGCGTCAGGTCCAGTAGATGGTTTGAGTATCAGAAATCGACGCACGATGAAGCTTTTTCTCTACAAGCAAGCATGTAAAGAACAACCGATGGCTAACGTTAACCAAGCGAAAAGACTACAGTCTTAATGTTAACTTAGTAGCCGGTGTATCTACAATGAAAACGAGTAAAAAAGAAAGGTTTAAACTGAAAGAGAAGTATAAAAATTTAAGTGTTAATTGTTAAACAGCAATGTTACACTAGCCAAGTTCACAAGCCTTCAAAAGCCCTCCACAAGAGATCGTTATCCAACAGATTCGAGACCAAGTCAGAGTGGTAGAGATTCATGGTTGATATATTTATCGGTGAATGTGGAGGTGGAGCTATAATCTATGTTGCCCATACTTAACCAGCCAATCAAACTACTGGAGAAACTATTTAAAAAATGCAGCCGAACTGCCTATAAATGATCTTTTCATAAAGTATAAACATGTAACATTTTTTGGCTGAAGCAAAGGCTGAAGTCAGAAGGAGGGGGCAATCAATAGTTAACCCATTGTCTCTGTTATGTGTCAAGTATGATACATATACTCTGTTTTCCTTTGAATAAAGAGAGATCTTGCCATTTGAATGTTATGTGTCTGTGTGTCATTTGGTAACTCTCCCAAGCGCTTGGTGCGGGAAGTGTGTAGCTGGGCGAAAGCGCCTTCTTTTTTGAGTAGGTTTACTTTCTCTCTTCTCAAGAATTGCAACCTGAAGATCACATTCCTAAAATAGTGTGACAATGTTATCAATACATTATGTCTTCATAGGTGTGATGCTACAAGCTTGGCACACCTTGATCCAAGGATCTTCTCCATTTTGTCTCCGTCGATAGACAGACAGATAGATAGATAGAAAGCTAGCTAGCCAGCTAAATAAATAGATAGATAGATAGATAGATAGATAGATAGATAGATAGATAGATAGATAGATAGATAGATAGATAGATAGATAGATAGATAGATAGATAGATAGATAGATAGAT
The DNA here is from genome assembly GCA_012411365.1 of Ameiurus melas. Taxonomy (NCBI): domain Eukaryota; kingdom Metazoa; phylum Chordata; class Actinopteri; order Siluriformes; family Ictaluridae; genus Ameiurus; species Ameiurus melas. The sequence continues at coordinate 28,678,175 of CM022759.1, forward strand.
AGATAGTAGGTGTTTAATGATTTATTGATACAGAACGATGTATAGATAAAAAAATAATGTATAAACATCGATCCATATATAAGTTTTAAAGAAGTCATATTATGCTTTTTAATGTTTTCCTTCTCCTTTAGTGTGTAGAGTATCTGTTTTTGCATGTATAACATCAGCAAAGTCACAAAGCTTATAGTCTCCACCAAAGAGATTTATTGTATCTAACAGTGAATACTGCTCCAGACCTGCCTAAAACACCTTCCAGATAGCAAGCACATTTGGACCGATTCTGGTAGAAATGTGCCACTGTTGGCTCAATGCTGGAATTGATGAAAAGGTAATTTCCCAGAGCTCTGCCGACTGTGCACACGATTTCTGGCTGACAGATGGTTATTGCTATGTGGGCCAATCTTGGCTGAAAGCAGGTGTACTTGTGGCAGATCCATACTGTGCTGTTGTGTATTATTTTTGCGCCCGAGTTTGTTAAGTCACAGTCAGGCCACAGCTAGTATTAAGGAGCTCAACCGCTTGGGAAAAAAAGTTTTAGCGGTTCAATCAGTTAGAATACTGCGCAGTTGATCTTTGTTTTCAATAGGAATCATTTCAGCTGAAGAAGGTAAGTAATTTAATTGAGTAATTTCAGTCTACAAAATTGTTTGATGTTTAAAATGTCAGAAAGAAAATGTTTTTTTTATATCTATGTAATGGTATGTGTGATAGCAACGAGAATGTAACATCAGATGGTGTACTAGCAGTTAGCTAGCTGGCTAGCTAATTTAGCCGATGTTAATGATGTGTATAAGAGGTAGGAGGACATGACAAAGTGCCAAATTGTGTATTCATTCATGCAGTAGATCCTCATGGTTTTTTATTTTATTTTATGTTTTTATTTATTTGAATAGCTACCTCAGGATAGCTAACGCACTAATCCTAGAAATGATTAAACAGGGGGAGGATAACAGCACGGGAGACTCAGAGCAATTGTCATCATCGTTACACATGCTGATTCTCACAGCTTGACACTTTTTTTTTAAATAAAGTTATTTTTTATTGTTCTACAACTAAGACAGAAAATCTTCTTTATTCCTTCCCTTTACTCTTTTACTGCTTTTTATTTATTTTTGTTCTGATGGTCTTTTATTTCCCTGAATGTTTCTGGAACTTTCTGGAACATGGAGCTAATGCTAATTTAATATGTTCTGTCAGAAAACCCACACAGCTTGCAGTATGCTATGATTCCATTATTAGATCATATTGTCCACTTGGCAGTATAACAGACCTGTTGTTCTGTTCGACCACTGAATTTCTTGTGTGCGTTTGCGCAATTCTTAGCCTTAGTCTACCAATATACTAAATGTTTGTCTCATTGAGTGATCCTGAAGAGATTGAATAATGTTTAATGCAACTGTATTTTACAGAAAGCTATAAAGAGGGCAGACGGCCCCCCAGCAACCATCAGAACCAGGGAGGGCCAACCATGATTTCCACTCAGCCCTCTTACTGGAATTTATGTAGGTTAGGAATAAGACTATAGATGGAGTTGTATAGTTTTGTAGTGTATATCATTTTTAAATATTGTTAACTTCTTTATCATAGCCATGATGAGGGAGGTGTTGACTAAATTAGAGATGGTGTCTGGTAGCTCAAGACGCACTGGAAGGGGGTGAGCTGCGTCGCTGAGTGTTGTAGGGAGTTTTGAGCATACTCTGCCCACAGAAGGAATCGGCAACAATCCAGGTTCGTGGCACAAAAGGTCAGGAGGAACCTAGCGATTTCTGCTCTACCTGCCCGTTAGCCTGGGGGTGGTACCCTGAGGTGAGGTTGATGGTGACGCCCATCTTCTCCCTGAAACTGGCCCAGACTCTTGACGTAAATTGTGGGCCCTGATCACTAACAATCTGCTCCGGGATCCCAAAATACCTGAACAAATACTGGAATAGTAGCTTAGCTGTGGTAAAGGTAGATGGGATGGCGGGTAGTGGGATGAGACGCGGGGACTTTGAAAATCGATCAATTATCACTAGGATCGTGGTGTTACCCTGTGACTCTGGTAAATCAGTGATGAAGTCTAGGGCCAGGTGGGACCATGGGCGTGCTGGGATGGGTAGGAGCTTAAGCTTGCCGGTGGGCAGTGTTCGTGGAACCTTGGCCTGGGCACATGTAGAGCATGAGGCCACTATACGCTGTACCTACCTGGACATGTTGGGCCACCAGTACAATTGGTAGGTACGGTGACCTGTCACCACCGCTGTGTGGGCCCAGGTGGTGAGCTCCAGTCAGTGTTGTTCCGGGACAAACGGTCTTTGGTGCGGGCCACTCTACCACCGCCTGGACCTTACTTTGGTTGATGGTGACCCCCTTCTGGCTGATAGCATAACCCAAGAAGGAGATCAGGTGTCGATGGAACTCACATTTTTCGGCCTTCACGTACAGCTGATGTTGCAGGAGATGGTGCAAAACCTGCCAGATATGGTTGACATGCTCCTCTCAGAATGCAGAGTAAACACGATATCATCGGTGTATGTATGATGCTCCTCCCCAGCATGTCTCTTAGCACATCATTGATAAGGCACTGGAAAACCGGACGGGCGTAGACAGCCCATACGGCATGACGTGCAGGTGAAACAACTTTGATTACAAAAGGTTAAAATAGAATTTAAAAAAAATTTAGGATATTTTTATTTGTTGAGGGTTAAAACCACCGAACAATAAATAGACAGTCCTAAAGTCAGGGGCCATGATGAGTTTTTATGGGGACAGATTTTTGGGCCCCTTCTTCCAAACAAATCTTTTTTTTATATTTAATAAGAAATGTAAATAATTTATTAGTTAACATTTATATTATTTCAATAAAATTGAAATATTTAACATGTTTAATTATATACCGTATTTAACAAAAATAATGAATAAATTTTAGTTTCAGTTTTTGTTCACTTGTCTGATCTACAGAGGGCGCTGTTCCTCACAAAGTTTCCTCCTAAAAGCTCATTACAGCAACAATAAATGTTCCTGTCTGAGATCACAAGTGTGTCTTTGGTCTGATTCAGTCTGAGATTCATTCGTTCCTCTCCTACACTTTTCTCCTTCTCTATTATGTGTTCCCGTCTCTTTGTGTTTCTCCTGGATCTGAAGACTCACCCAGCTTCACTGTCAGTCAACATCTCTCATTTGATGGAGTGAGGAAATCTCTCTCAGATCTGAAAAAACGAGTCGAGGAAATGTGTGAGGAAGAATTCAACAAAATCCGTCCACAAGGTAAACAAGCAATCATTTGTGAAAACAAATATAACTCGCACACACACATTTACTCACACACACAGTTGTGGACAAACTCTTACAAACATACATATAACACAACATTTACTCTCTCAAAGATCACACACACACACACACACACACACACCGAGATTCATACACTGGGTGTAAATGCAATACACATTTACTAGTGCACACACACACACACACACACACACACACACACACACACACACACACACACACACACACACACACACACACACTGTCCACATTGGGACACACACACACACATGTTTAAAAATGAATATCATTAATAATTATTCATTAGCTATTGCTATTTCAATATGACATGCTCATAACACATAACACACATTGTGGTTCCATGTGAAATTTGGAAGAATTATGTCATAATTTATGCTTCCACAAGTAGGAAATGAAATTGCTTTTGAATATTGTCTGCAAAATATTACTCCCCTGTCCCATCCCCATATATATATATATATATATATATATATATATATATATATATATATATATATATATAAAAATTCCATCTATAGTAGTTTTAACAGGTCTTACACAGGCAACCCTCATTATTTTATCTCATTGTTTTTTAAATTAAATCAACATTATAAAAATAATTTTCAGTGTTCCTTCATATTCCCAGTAAGATATTACAATCTAGGCAGTAACAGTAAAGAAATATAAAACCCATCAAAGTAGCTGAACACCACAAAAAGCATAAACACAAACAAAATAACAAATCTGCAGCATTGCAAATTGCTTTAAAAAAAACAAAAAAAAGCAAGCAAAGTTAAGTGTTTCTTGTCCTAAATATTTCAGAAATAAAGGTCTCACTAACCCGTAGTCCTGTCTCTCTGATACTCGTTATCGCTGGCGCTGCGCCGGACTTGAATACTGTCCTTTCATACTGTTTCATCTCTACTGATTGTTGCTTGTTTATTGCTAATCTGCTGTCCTGTTTTGCTGCTAGCGTCCGCATTCAGGCTGTTGTCTTGACATTTCATCCAATCCGTCAGAAACTTTTTAAACATGCTTCTAAATAGACTGCTTGCATGATTTTTTCGCTGGTGGGCTCATTGCTTTAAAAATGTGAATTTGGACAAAAAATTTTAGCCTATTTATCATAAAACTGTTATCAATGTTGGCAGGACTACCAGACTGATAACATATGAATCTTTTGGCTAACAAATGAGACTAGGCTAGTTTCAGAGGATGTTAATGTTTCAATTGTAACCCCTTTACTGGTGAAAAAAAATATAATAATAATAATAATAATAATAATAATAATAATAATAATAATAATAATAATAATAAATGAATAGGCGTTATATCCATTTTCCCCACACACACTAACATAACTGTGAGCTAGCGTACTGGCAGAACTGAGTGCTGTCACCAATAATACACGAATATTCCCACGATTTTCCTGTAAACCCTGTCTCTATAATACAAAATTACAACACTGCTGTCTTCTTTGGTTCACAATCCGCCGGCAGAGGGCGCTGTAGGCGATGACGTGTTTAATCAGCCGGAGAGCTGCACGCATGAAGTGCACATGGACGCTAAGACTTTGTTTATGACCACCATGTGCACGGATTTTGGTTTCTGTTCTGTCCCGCCTGTTCAGTTATTGGCGGAGGTGTGAGGCTTAGAAATGTTACCAGCTGGCAGCAATTAAGGTAACTGGGACTAGTTATTTAAACCCTCGTAGATTGCTAGCACATCGGGCAATGTTAGCGTAAGGATGGATAGAGGCAAGACGGAATGAATAATGTTGCCAGGCGGTATGTACCAGTAACGTGTCCATGCGCGTTTAGTTTCCCGTTCTTAGTTCATGCCAAAGTTAGACGAGAGAGTTTACATGTTTGTGTAACACCCCCGCCCCCTGTCGAGGGCGGGTATCTCGTTAGGGTATTACAACGTGTGATGACTGTAATGAGTAATTGAGATACCAAGATGGTTTGAATTGGGCCAGATCAAAAGATCTTATAGGTTCACTCGCTAAGCCACGAAGTTGATGACGACATTGAAATAATACACCAGATACACAATTTAAGTTAACTTTGTATATTGTATAAAATAGCCAATAGGAACAAATATAACAGTAAGGAAATAAAATAAATGAAATAAATACAAATTTAGAATACCAAACTTATGTCATAAAACAGTTCAATCCTAAATCAGAAGAACACAGTGTATGTACACTAAACAATAATAACTTAAGTCCTAACACAACCTCCTTCAAATAATGACTACATTTACATGGACAGTAGTAATCTAATTATTGACCTTAATCTAAGTAAGAATACCCCTGTCATGTTCCCTGCTTATATGTTATAGATTATAATTAGATTAAGAGCCTGTCCCATATTACCGTCACGCCGCTCCTCTCACCCAAATTCCCCAAAATTTCACGAGTAAAACATACGTGTTTGGTCAGCTATGGACCTATACAGTTTTGGGTGTTTTTATTTAATTTTTTTTTTTGAACGCTTAGATGCAGTTAATTATTTGTCATGAAAGGTTCGAATTCGTGTTCGATGGAGTAAGACGCGGATGTTGAGTCTCCTGCTGATTTCGATCAAAAATTTTTATTAATTAGCACCTTTCTTTGGTAATATAATATATTTATATATAATTTATATATAAAATATAATATATATATATATAAGTATAGTTTGACTTCTTCTACCTTTGTTTCTTTATTTTGCACTTTTAACTCAGTGGTTGCGTTAAAGATGTCGTGGGAAGAACCTCCAAAACCAGTGGTAGCATTCAG
>CM022759.1:28684726-28689726 GCA_012411365.1 Ameiurus melas
AAGTTGTCATTGCTTGAAATTGGTACGCAAGTCCTCCCTGTGCTTACATTTTCTGCAATAAAGATTTACTAACCCCTGGTGGCTTCCTCCCCAAATAAATGTACTAATTATCTTATCCACGAATTAAAGAATGATTCTGGAGAGAAAGAGGCACTTGTTGGAACAAGAAAATAAACTTTGGTAAAATATTCATTTTGATCATGTTGATCTTGCCACTAGGGAAAGTGGTGTCAATTCAACCTGAATGTTAGATTAACCTTGAGATAAGGGAGTAAAGTACGGATAGTAGATTAGATAGAGAACGCGTCATGTTGATACCTAGGTATTTAAACCAGAATGACTAAATCGAAACGGTGATCCGACTGGAGAGACAGAGCTGGAGTATTGATATGGGAAACAGTCGCTTTTTTATCTAAATTTAGTTTATAACCAGAGACACCAAAGACTCCAGAACATCCAAGACACAGAAGGCATAGAGGCGTGGTAGGATCACACAATAACAAATCATCAGCATATAGCGACAATTTGTATTCTACACCATATCGAACTATTCATAAACAAGGAGGAGATTTTAGTGCAATAGAGAGCGTGCTCGATGGCAAATACAAAAGCAGTGGGATAAGGATAACCCGATGGCCACCCCTGTCCCGAGCGCAGTCAATCCGGTCATATCGCAGTCTGAACCTAGCATATGGGTTGAGTAAAGGAGGCTAATCCGCGAACAACTGTCCCCCAACCAAACTTCCTCAGGACTGCAAACATCTATTCGACCCTGTCGAATGCTTTTCAGCATCTAATGAAATCACAATCTCAGGGTGAACAGCTGAATGTTGAATAAATTATATTAAAGAGCAAATGGTATTGAAAAACAATTGATCGCCCCTTTATAAACTGAAACTTGATCTTCAGATCTAATATAAGGAAGTACATTCTCTAACTGAGATGCTATTACCGCCAACACCTTACATCTGTATTCAAAGAAGCGACAGCGGTCTATAAGAAACCACAGGAGTGATGGATCCTTACCCTCCTTTAGGAGCAGAGCTTATCATGGCTTCAGTCGAGTTGAGGCAAAGACCCATTCCAGGAGATTCATTGAACATAGCCAAAGCAATGGATCTAATTCTCCAATAAACGCTTTAAAGACTGATTGAAACCCGTCTGGGCCAGGAGCTTGTTAGATTGCATAGATTTAACTGAATTTGTACCTTCAAGAGAAATTGGGGAATCCACCCATAGCAGTATTTATTCATAACAGGGTTACAGAGGTTTTCAAGAATGCTCAGTAGTATTATCTGTTGGAGATTCAGATTTATGTTTAAGAGTAAAAAGAGGTAAAAGTAGCATTACCGCTGGGATCTGTAGTGACAATATATGTCTTTACTAGGTATGAGACGGAAGTGGCCTGCTCGCCGCAGCTGATGTGCTCAGTAAACCACTCGCTTATCGCCTGTTCATAATAGAACCACGGCACGCACAGCAAGTGTTCTGCTTTTGTCGAAATAAGATTAAACCTGCCTGTAAGTCAAGGCGCTGTTTAAGAATTCTGGGATGGGTTTAATGCACATCTTTGAATAAGAATTATGAACCTGGAGAAGAAAAACTTTTTAAGAGAGGTTACGAGATCTCCAGGATCAATGAGACCTGCTCTGACACATAAAATCGAGAATGTTTAGACATTGCAGATTGATTCAGAGTACGGGATTAGATCGATCCAAGTTTGGGTCAAATACACAATTTAAATCTCCCCGAAAATCAACAGGTGAGAATTTAAGAAAGGAGATTGCTCAACAATCTATTAGCAAATTCTACATCGCCAAAGTTTGAGCATAATAATATTAACCAATACCTGTCTTTGCATTAAAGTACCAGCAACTATAATATATCACCATTCACATCGCACAACATTAGTGGATGAAAATCAACCTTTTGTCAATTAAAAATGAGCAACCCTTCTGCTTTCCTAATTAAAATTCGAAAGTGAGAAAGACTTGACTCACCCAAGGGCAGTGTAACCTGCGATGATCTTTACACGCAGGTGCGCTCTGTAAAAATACTATATTGGAGTTCAAACGCTTCAATGTAAAACCCTAGATCTCTTAATAGATTGGCCCATACCACTGACATTCCAACTAATAAATCTTGAAGGCGTTTGAAACTTCCAGCTATGTTGATCCATGTTACTTCTAACCATTTAAATAAAGTAAAACCATGGGAATGAATAGCCATCGCGAAATGGTGGGACCTTCCACCCCCCCACCACACACCCAAAGTCTCCATAAGGGAGACAGTAACAGTTTCCACCTGGACAAAGAGTAAGCTAAAACCTAAACAAAAAGAATAAATTCCATTAAGAGAAAAGTCCCCTGCATTGGACTTCAAATCTAATAAATAATTCAATATCTCTTAACTAATATGTTCACTTAAAGACTTATAACTAATAATCTTACACAGTGTAGCACAAAAACAAACAACAAATAACAAACAATAAATAAATAGCACTTTGAAAAATAAATAAATAGATAAGATGATAAAATAAATAACACTAAAACAAATTTAAACGGCACGCACAATATCCGCAATAAGAATTCGAATTCTATAGAGCTTTGAAGGTCGAGTGCAAATAAGAATAAAGAATATTATCAAAAATAAACAACAACAATAACAATAAAGAACACTGCACTGTGTAGGTGATGTTCATCTGGTATTAAGAGTTTTAATATTCCTGCCGTTTCCTCCGGCTGAAATAAAGTCCTTCTCTGACACCGTTATATGTACGTACGAGCTGGTGAAGTATTCCATAGCTCCCTCAATATCAACGGTTGACAGCGAACCGTTAAACGGGCCTGGGCCCGGGTATCTTGATCAGTAGTCAGGAAAACGAGATGGTCGATCCCTCACTTTAATCTGTTGAGCTCTTCGCACGGCGTAAAATATCAACACAGTCACGGTGATTATGAACTTGCACACAGTTTGCGGGTCGCTCACCAGACCGGCTTCGGGTTGAAGGTCCGTGGCATTGGTCCAAACCCGCTCCTTCTCCAGACCAAACGCCTTAACAAGGCCACCACAGCAGCGGTTGTACAGGTGTCACGCGCCCTCTGAACCGCCGACTATCTCACGCGCATTGGCGCGCCGCGACTCCGACTCAAATCCCTCACATTTATTCTCTAATTGAGTCACGGTCGCAGTGAGAGACTGAGGTAGTCTTCATGTGAACTATATTAATCTGTGCAACCGGAGAGAAAGTGTGTCTCCATTTCCCACAGTACCTTTCAATGTTGATATGGTGCCTCAGTAGAGACTCTTCATCACTAGTCATTGTGCTTTCACGATCTGGCAGGTCATGCTGCATAGTAGATAGCACATCCCTGAGAGTCTTCGTTGATTCTCATGGTGAGTCTTCATGCTCAGATGATCCTGAAACCCTTCCTAAAATCAGCGATGTCCTTTCACAGCCAGCAACTCAAGCTCAATGCGGGCGGCCAGAGCTAACACTGGGACGCCGGATGCGACCGCTGGTTCACAGGGGAAGGGAGGCATTACCTAATTCATGAGGAGAAGGAGGCGCTGGTTCATGGTGAGAGGGAGCACTTTTGCTGCAGATTCGAGGAAGGGAGACTGCCGCGGATTCACGACGAGAAGGACCTCAGTTTTGTCTGCTGAATGCTACCACTGAGCCGAAGTTCTTCCCACATCTTTAACGAACCACTGAGTTAAAAGTACAAATAAGGAAACAAAGTAGAATAAGCTTCAACTATACTATATATATATTATATTTATATATAAATTATATATAAATATATTATATATTACCAAACAGTGTTAATTAATAAAAAATTTTTGATCGAAATCAGCAGGAGACTCAAACATCACGCCTTACCCATCGAACAATCAATTCGAACCTTTCATGACAAATAATTAACTGCACTTTAAAGCTGCTCATAAAAAAAATTAAATAAAAACACCCAAACTGTATATACGGTCCCCATAATCCACCAAACCGTATGTTTATACGTGAAATTTTGAGTGATCGACGACCCATGTGGCACGTAGGTAATGTAATGACGCTGGCTCTCTTAATCTAATTATAATTCCATAACATGTAAACGGAACATGACAGAGTATTCTACTTAGATTAAGCAACACAATTAGATTACTTGCTGTCCATAAATGTAGCTTGTTTGAAGGAGGTTGTGTTACTTATCAATTGTTTAGTGTACATACACGTGTTCTTCTTGATTTAGGATTGAACTGTTTATGCACATAAGTTTGATATTCTAAATTTGTATTTATTTCATTTATTTTATTTCCCCACTGTTATATTTGTTCCCTATTGACTATTTTATACAATATACAAAGTTAACTTAAATTGTGTATCTGGTATCATTTCAACGCTCAACACCCATCTCGGTGTAGCTCTAGCGTTAGTGAACCTATAGTCTTTGATTTGACCCACCCACCATCTTGGTATCTCTAACTACTCATTACAGTCATCACACGTTGTAATACCCCCTTATCTTGACACCCGCCTCCCACATCGGGCGGGGGCGTTACACAAACATGTAAACTCTACTCGCCCAACTTTGGTATGAACTAAGGAACGGGAAACTAGACAGCTATGGACACATTACCGCCTGGCAACATTATTCATTCCGTCTGCTCTATCCACCACGCTTACACAATACCCTACAATGCTAGCAATGCGAGGGGTCTAAATAACTAGTCCCAGTTACCCACTCAATGCGACAGCTGGTAATCATTCTAAGCACCCTCACACCTCCAGCCAACGTAACTTGAACAGGGGGGACAGAACGAACCAAAATCCGGTGGCACATGGTCATAAACAAAGTTCTTAGCGTCTATGTGCACTTTCATTAACCGGCACGCCGCCTCCGCTGATTGATTACACGTCATCGCCACAGCGCCTCTCGACGGCGAGATAGTGACACAAAGAAGACACAGCAGTGTTGTACTTGTATTAAGAGACAGGGCTTACA